>PVLA01006032.1:6913-132915 GCA_004027455.1 Hydrochoerus hydrochaeris | reverse complement strand
TTTAAGTGTGTAGGATTGATAACCATGTTGCTAAGCTGTTACTGGATCACTGAACTTCTTTGCAGTCTCACTGTTTCAATGTCCACTCTGTATGCTTTAATTTTGTAACTTTAACAACTAGGTCTAAGAAGACAGTATGTAATTTATCAACTAGTGATTTCTTACTGCTTTTTTTTCTGAAATTCTGTATTGTTTCTACCCCTTTTTCTGTTTTGCTTTTTTTTTCTGTTTAAATAAAATTTTTTTTAAAAAAAGAAAATGAGGTATTTGCACACAATGGAGCACTACTCTGCCCTCAAGAAGGATAAACGAGAGTCATATGTAGGAAAATGGATGTAACTGGAGATCATAATGTTAGGTGAAATAATCAGACACAAGCTTAACTGTCAGTTTTTCCTATATGAGAAACCCAAATAAGTAAAGAGCAAAATAAAAGACAGGAGGAGGAAGGGAGACAGATCTTTCTCAAATGAGAAGGGAACCAAGACATAGCGGGAGGGGGATAAAAAGGGAGGAGAAGGGGACAAGAGAAGAACTGAGATGCGTTATGTACGTGGACTAACTTCCCACGAGGGATGCAATCATTAGGTATTGTGAACATACACTAACAAAAAGACAGCCAGGCGGGGTGGTGCACACCTGTTATCCCAGCACTCGGGAGGCTGAGGCAGGAGGATGACTACAAATTCCAGGCCATCTGGGCTACCTAGAGTCCCGGTCTCAAAAAACCAAATAAATAAATAAATAAGCAAGATAAAACAGGCTGGGGAATGTAGCTCAGTGATAGTTGATCTGAGTTTAATCTCCAGGATGGCAAACCAACAAAACATTCTTACTGCTCCATCTCCTTACACATGGCAAACTGGTCTTAGCCTTTCTGTTCCTTTGTCCTTTTTAACAGTGACCCCAGTCACAGTCTGAAATCCGTGGAGGATAAGGCATCCCGAGGTGCTGCAATGCAAACAATCAACTAAGAGATCAGCAGCAGGCAGGCCGCCCAGCTGTCACTCATGTGAACTGCAAACCCCTGCCTCAGTTTCCCTGCCACAGGGATAAGGAGGAGTAAGCAGGACCATCCGCGTAAAGCACTGAGCCCAGCGCAAAGCCGGGTTCTGAGATGCTCCTAATCTTCAGTGGCCCAGGGACTTTTTACCGTGGTAAAATATAAAGCTCTTTATCATGGCTACTGAAAAGTTCTGAATCATTGATACAGTGCTGGGCAACTGTCACCAAACACTTTCATCACCCGAAAACGAAACCCCATATTCACTCAGCAGTCCCTCCCTGGGCTCCCCTCTTTCCTAGCTGACAAACACAAATCTGCTTTCTGTCTCTAGGCCCATGAACTTTAAAATAATACCTGTGGCTGCTCAGAAGGCTTTTCTAGCAGGGAATGAAGCTTAGACCTTATAGGTAAGCTTCCAGGACTAAAAGACAATGGTGATTTTCTCCAGCAAATCTGTGACTGCTTAAGGTAATTTTGTAACCAGTCGGGAGGCAGGAATTCCCTCTTTCCTGGAGTAACTGCTGGGTTACAGATCACTCTCAGTGGAGAGGTGTCCACCTTGGGTGCCCACAAGAGGCAGAATGTGCAGGCCCTGTAAGGGCCCTCTCGGTTACATCCGGGAACATCATTAAACCAGCCAAACCTCCTAATAATGCAGAAAACCGAGGGATTGCTCTGGTGTGGTGGTGCACGCTTCAAACCCAGCACTCAGAGGCTGAGGCAGGAGGGTCGCCACAAGTTCAAGACCAGCTTAAACTACATAGAGAGACCCTTTCTCAAACAATCGAAATGGAGTGATTATGTTCTAGTTTTGCATCCTGAGATTCTGCTTTTGAGACCACAAATTTGTGCTGTCAAGAAGTCATTTCCTCTCCCCACCCTTCCTTTGGGGTGGGGAAATGGGCAGAAATTACTCAGTTCCTCCCAGCAGGAGTTTCCCGAGCTGCTTTCTGGGAAATGACAGGGCGGCACTGTTTGCCTAGGGCACGCGGTGAAGGCAGAAGGCTTCTCCAGCCAAAGAAATCCGGGGCGCCAAGACGCCCCGAGGGTGGGGACTCGAGACAGTGACTGCAATCCCAGGAGAAGAAGCCACGTTTTTTTAAAATAAGGAGCAGGGCTGGAGATGAAGGTCAGAGGTCCAGGGCCGGGCCCTGGCTGTGATCGCCAATACCGAGAATAAAAAGGGCGACCCTGACCGCCCCACACGCGGGCAGCAAGTCTCGGTCCTTCCACCGCCTTCACGGGGCCTCAGCACCCCGCGCCGCCGCCGCCGCCGCCCCCCGGACCTGGGTGAGCGCACCGCGGAGCAGCAGCCAGGGGCGCTGGCTTTCTTTTGAGGTAGGAGGGGCAGGAGGAGGCTCCTGGCCGTCACCGATCCCAGGCAACCACCAGCTCCAGCTCCAGCTCCGGGGAAGCCCGCGCCCTTACGTCTGCCAAATTTCGAAGTCCCGAACCGGAGGAAAACTTAGAGTGGGTAAAAAAAACAACTACACCTCTCGGAAGACCCCAGTCCTCAGGCAAGGGAGCCGGGCGCAGGTGTGGGAGCCCAGGGGTGCCGAGAGCACGCGAAGTCGGGGCCTCGCCCCCAGCTCTCCTGAAGGTTGGGGTCCCCAGACCCGGACGCCCGGGGACAGCACTCGGCCCGGGTGCAGAGGAGGGTGGGGCAGGGTGCAGAGGTCACTGCCCCCCCAGTTCCGGGACTCGGGCCAGCGCCGAGGGTGGGGTGGGAAGGTGACAGCAACGCCTGGCCACCTCCACCCGGCGTGGGGCAACTCCGGGAAGTCCCCGCGGCCACCTCCCGCGTGTCCCCGCGTGCCCCCGCGCCAACCTGAGATGGTCTCCTGGTAGCCCTTGGTGAAGAACTGCATGGCCGTGGCCGCGCGCCAGGGCGTCTTGAGCAGCCCCTGGCGCTGCGGGTCCTCGCCCAGCGCGCGCAGGATGGACGCGTAGGCGGCGGCCAGCGCCGGCAGGCTCAGCCCCTCGTCCTCCAGGCTGCGCGGCCGCTCGCCCTTCCAGCCGTCGGCGGCCGGCGCGCCCCGCGCCTCGGGGAACCCGTTACTGCACCGCGCGCCCTGCGGCTTCTCGGCCGGGGCCGGGCCCGGGCCCCCCTGCTCCATGGACCCGCGCGGTTCCGCTCAAGAGAGACCCAGGGGCGCTTCAGAGTCGCGAGCAGCGACCTGTGGTCGGAGGCACCTGGAGAAAGCAGCCGCCCGCAGGTGGCGCGCTCGGAACCGGAGCGGCGGTGGCTGGAGAGCCAGCCAGCGCCGGCCTTTTATACTCGGAAGGCTGGCGGCGGCGCCTCTGAGCGCTCCCATTGGCCACAACCACTAGACGTCACGTGTTAGCCCCGCCCCTCTCCGTCCCGGGACTCTGGCTCTAGAGCCCCGGGTGCCGCGCCAGACCCCAGACCCGAGTCTAGAAGCCGCAGGCGTCGGGAGACAGAGCCGTCAGGGCGCAGCTCCTCACTCGGGCCGGGACCCCTCGCCCCGGAAAGATGAGCGAACCGGCGACCTCGCCGGGAAGGAGACCGAGGTGCGCCCGAGAGGAGACAGCTCACCCCGGTGCTTTCTGGTGAAGACCAGAGGACTGTCGTCTGAAACTTCGACGGCGAACAGTGTGTCCACAGGGAAGTCCCTGCCGTCTCCGAGAGGACAACTGTCTTCTGTGGGTCCCGCAGGACGGGGTCTGTGATGGCACCCGATCGCCTGCCGGACCCTGTTTAACTTTTGACACCCTGGCTTGCACAATCATTGAGTGAAGTCTTCTTTCCACACACCAGGAGTTTGGTGGCCTGGGGACAGGTCACCCTCTGTCCTGTGTGATTTGCAGGAGCTGTGAGGAAACAGTGAGAGGATCCCCAGAGGAAACAAAGATGCTTGCTCTTGATTAGTGACAACAGCCCTAGGAAATATTCTTTGTTCTTCAAAAATGTGGCCACGAAAATGTGTCATTTGTATGCAAATCTCCAGCTGGCCAAGCACCAACACCCTTTATTAAAAAACTCTCCTTTAAAATATTTTTTTTTTCCTTTATCAAAACCACTCCTAGATCAGAGTTCCACAAGAGGACACCATGCCGGCGTGGTGGCAAGGGCCTGTAAGGGAGAAAGATGACTGTGAGTTCAAAGCCAACCCAAACTGCATAGGGAAGCCCTGTCCCCCCAAAAAAAGGCACTTTAGGGTCAGAATCCCTGTCCCCTTACTGTTGTAATAAAATTCTTTCGCTACCACCTCCTTGGCTCCGTAACGCTGTCTTCCAGCCATGAGCAGAATCACAGCCTTTTTGGACTCTAACATGTGTGGTGGCCAGAACTTTGACCTTGGAGAAACTGATTCTCAAGCAAAAAATAGAAACTAAAATAGCCTTTCATTTAGGCCCATTTATATTTGGGAGAGGCTTAATTATGGAAATTTGGAGTTTAATCAGCTTATGATGGTGCGCAAAGCTCCTTTGCCCTGGTACACGTTGTGAAATGCTATGATCCACTGGACTCTTAACCAGTGACATCTGCTTTTATTATTTTCTTTTGAGGTTAAAGACCTGGACCTTTTTGCTCTCTTGAGGGATTATGTCATCATGCAAAGGTGAGCTTTAAACTATCAATTTAAGATACTTTTTGTTTCAGAGAATTTCAAATGATGGGTTTTTGCTGAATAAACAATTAATAGGATTAGGATCAGACAATCCCCAGGAATTATTCTATATTAATAAAGTAGCTCTCTTGTAACTAGTAGGTGTTGTAGGTCTGCTCCAGCCATAGCCAGGCTCTACGTGAAGAAATATGAACATCGCCTCAGAGTCACCTTCAGTCTAAAAGAAAAGAAAAAATTTAGCCAAGTGTGGTGATGCACACCTGCAATCCCAGCACTCAGGAAGCTGAGGCAGGAGGAGTGCTGAGAGTTGGAGGCCAGCCTGGGCTACATGGTAAGTTCAAGACCAGCCTGAACTACACAGCAAGACCTTACAAAAAAAAAGAAAGAAGGAAAGAAAGAAAGAAAGAAAGAAAGAAAGAAAGAAAGAAAGAAAGCAAAGAAAAAAAAAGCAAAGAAAGAAAGGGGAAAAAAGAAAGAAAACTTAAATTTCTTTAAAAATAAAAATATATATATAAAGCTTTGTCCAGCATGTACTAGCCCCTGGGTTTGATTCTCAGCACAATAATAAAAAAAAATTAAATGGAAGAAATGTTTGTGTCAAGATTTTTTAAAGATGGGCTGGGGGGGGGTCTCCTCCCAAGCACAAGTTGTGAGTTCAATCCCCAGTAACAAAAAAAAAAATTTTTTTTATAGAAACTTAATGAATTCCTATATACTTTAGATACCAAATTACATTGAAAAGAGAAATAGGGGCCGAGGGTTTAGCTCAGTGGTGTAAGCCCCTGCGTGGCAGGTCATGCGTTCAATCCTCAGTACAAAACAAAAACAAAGAGAAAGAAATAGGAACATTCCTCAGAAAGCTTCTTTGACACTTTCCGGATATTTATTGTAAGTTTTTTCCCACTGGCAGGATCCTGTAATAACTTCTCCCCCTGCCCACTGTCCACAGCTAACCTCCTGGTCAGGATCACCCTCGGGGTCTCAAGCTGCTTGAAACCTAGCTAGAGACAACATTCAAAGGCTGGAAAAAAATAAAAAATAATAAATAAAAATAAATGTATAAATAAATAATTTTAAAAGCTGGGGATTTAGCTCAGTGGCACAAGCACCTGGCTGGCAAGCACAAAGTCACGAGTTTGATCCCTGGTACCAAAAGTAAATAAATAAACAAATAAAAAATTTTTAAAAATAAAGGCCGGCCTTGCATTTTGCAAATGAAAACACAGATACAAAGGGAGATGCCTCCCGCAAGGAGGAATCAGGTGGAGACAGCTTCCATAAGGACTGTGTTTTGGTGCCAATCCATGGCCTTCTTTTCAAACATCTGTAAACATTAATAAATATCATATCCCCCCGAAGACTTTGCTGGGAAGTTTTGAAAATTAACACTTTCTTTGAATATTGCCCTGAAGAAATCAACACTTGTTGCCCATTCCTAGTACAGGAGTCCCAGGGTTCACACTGCATTGAGCTATGAAGTGGAGACATCGAAAGCAAGGAAAACCTCCGTGAACCCTCTAGCTTAGCTTCCTCGTAGTTGATCGCGTTCTTCACCAATTTTAAGGCCCAGTAGCTAAGCGCACACCGCCCCGGGCTTTGCCGTAGGTGACAGCTCTGAAACACAGGTCACGATGCCCACGCTGCCTGCATTGTTTTTCAGGAACAGGGAGGCAGCTCTACGTGGCTGGAACACGACCCTCTGCTTGGGCCTGCGTGAGGGTCTGATGGTGATCTTTGATGGCGGCCAGAACTTCTACCCTGTGAGCACTAAGGCTTCCATGTTCTGACCATGGCGTTTCCTTACCTCCGTCACCTCTTCCTAGGCCTCGGGCCACCCTTTCTTTGCTTTTGATGTAGGAGAATGAAACTCCCGACATACTATATGTCCGGTATGAGTTTGTATTCTTAAAAATTGAAGAATGAATTTTAAAACAACGGAGGTTAAGAGTGGAATATAGCCAGGCGTGGTGGCTCACACTTGTAATCACAGCACTCGGGAGGCTGAGGCAGGAGGATCCTCGCGAGTTGAAGACCAGCCTGGGCTACAAAGTGAGCTCAAGGCCAGCCTGAACTGCATAGAGAGACCCTGTCTCAAAAAGACAAAAAAAAAAAAAAAAAAAAAAAAGAGTGGAATATATTTATTGAGAGAAATAAGGCTTCGCTGTCTGAGAGACCCCGAGTGAGTTGCCAGGGACTCTCTCTTTTCCAGGGACTTTTATAGAGTAGAATCATGAGGTTAAATGGGTCAAAGATGGGGAAAAATAGGAATTTGCAAGGTGAGCATAAGGCAGGACAGAACTATGGTCAACCAATAGGATTCATTGCTCAGGAAAAATTGGTTAAATTAGGAGCAAATGGGGGAGCGAGTCCTGTAGTAGGCGGGCAGGCTTAGCAGTGACTCTTCCTGTAGCGGGGTGGGATGCTGACTCCTGACTTCCTCAGGGTGATAGAGAACTATTTTGACTGTGGATCTTCAGGGTGTGTTTGTATCTGCTTTGCCCTTTGTCTTGAGACCTGGCCCACAGCAGGAGGTGATTGTCTCTTCCAAGGCTGCAAGGTGTCTGAACCTCTGCTCTGGCTCCTTTGAGGGTCCGGGCCTGTCTGACTGCCTATAATATTTCTAACTAACTTAGCTGCCTGTAACACTCCCCCCTTCTGAAGAAGTAACCCAAACTTGAAGGGAAATGGGTGATGTCAGCTTCTTTAGGCTGAAGTGGGTTGTAGTGGTTGAACGGCAGTCAGAGATACTTCCGCCGAGGTTTTGTCTAAAGGCCCTCAGTAGACACCAGGCATTTTCATCTCAGGTAGGCGCACACCTTTAAGGGGACAAAGGAGGAGACAAAGACAAAGAAACTATTAAGTATGCATGGGCCAAATAATAGAATCAACAAGATAATTATGAGTATAGTTAACAAAGATTTCCACCAAGAGGAGCCAGTATTGGCTTCCGTAAGGAGGAAAAAGACAAGGTCCAGGGAATTTTAGAGTCAGACATGTTATTAATGTGTTGTCTAATATCTTGAATAGCTATTGAGATATTAGCAGAAGAATCAGGAATGTACACATAGCATTTAGTTTTTACAATGGCATAAGCACCCCCCTGTGCTGCTGTTAGAATGTTTAAGGCCATTGGATTTTAGAGGACAACCTGTCTTGTTAATTTTATTCTTTATTTTTATTTTTTATATATATTTAGGAGAGAGATCAGCTGTGCTGTCACTTAAGGCTCACTGAGTATGGTTAAAGCCTCGATATATATCATATAACTCTCTGGACAAGATCTGATGGATCCCAGTAAAAAAAACCTAAAAGAAATGTAATGTATTATTGGTTTTATCTGTATGATGCCTTGGGGTTTGGCACCTTTTAGGCAACAATAAACTTTAATCAAAGAATGTATATAATCAAAGAATATGTACAAAGGCATATATATTCAAAGCATTAACATTAGAGCTGACAGGTAAGTTGAGAAACTGCCCCTAAGGTATAGTAATTGTAACCCACTGGCTCTTAGGTCCTTTTATTGATGGAGTCTGACATTTTGTCACAAATCTTCCTAGCTTTAGTTGTAATTATCTCTAAATCTGATAACTTTATGTGAACCACATTAATATATTATTTTGACAAATGAAAAGCTCCCTTAAGTCTTTATGAACAACCATATGCACTGTATTTGAAAAAAATCAGTCTCGGCATCATTTTGATTAGTTGGCAACTTGGATATCTGTCATAGCACTTAGGATAACATGTCTCCAGGATTGGAGTTGGGTTTTTATAACCAAAAGAATGAGTGAAGAGAAAATTATCCCAATGATAGTTTAAGCAACATATATATTCTCATGACTATGATACAAGGCCTGGAAGGAAGACCAGAGTCGAGAACGACAGAGAGACACGTGCTGATGTCCAGCAACTGGCTGGTTTTTACCTCCTGTCGTGATTACTCAGGGCTCCTCCTTGGAGATGGAGGCAGAGAGGACAGTCTGGCCAGGGGGAGGAGATGAGTGCCCCCAGGCCCTTTAGTTCTGCGGGACCATCTTATGGGATGGGTCTGCAGTCTGGGGCCTCGGCCTCAGGACAGTCCGACCTCCAGTGGTCACTTTTGTAGTCAGGCATGGCTTGGGGGCCTCTTAAGGCAGGCCCTCTTAAAGGGGCGCGGCTTGTGGCAGCACTCAGCAGGTGGGTGTCGTCTTCTGCAAGCTCTCCTTGGAGCCCCGAGAATCAGACTTAAGGTCTGTGTTTTTAAGGCCGCAAAAAGGCAGCCATTTTTTGTCTCTCTGTTTTCTCTCTGGTTTTCTCCCAGTCCTGATTATAAAATAGTAAGGAAGCAGCCTTTACTAAAGAATCAAGTCAACTATCTGGAGTGAAGGCTGTCTTTTGTAGCTTTTTCTGTCTGAGGTTGACTGGATAATAAACATGTCTTTAAGCAAAACGTGCCCTTCTATTGAGTCAGGATCTATGGACATATGTTTTATTAGTGCCTCTGATAAATGACCTAAGAAGTCAGAGGGGTTTTTACCTTTACATAGCTGACAATCTAAAATAACCAGAAGGCTTGGTTTTTGTCTGTTTTAGACCTTTAAGAATACGCACTTGAAAATGTCTCCTGCTTTAATCTCCTATATTGTTGTCAGGCCACTTGGGGTCTTGGGTGGGAGCTGCTTGTGATACAGCGGGAACTGGCAGTTTTCCTGGCTGTCTGTCTTTTGGCCTTTTAAAATTAACACTATGGTGTTTATCTCCAAATGCAATGGCAGCTTGTAATCCTGGCTGTCGCTCACTGGAAGCCAATATCTGATTTAATAGTAACACTATATTGGGCCGGGGATTTAACTCAGTCACATAAGCACCTGCCTGGCAAGCATGAGGACATGAGTTCAATCCCTGGTAGCAAAAAAATCAGTAAGTCTTCTAAGGACCTCAATGTACTTATCAGGGTCATCTGAAAATTTTTTAAGGTCTGACTTAATCTGTTTTAAGTCCCTGAGAGAAAAAGTCACGTGAATTCAGGAAGTCCCAGATTGTCCCTGTTCTTCCTGTAAAGGATACTGCCCTTGGGGAGCTTGCATAACCTCAGCTAAGGGTGCCTCCCTGTAGAGGCCTGGATTACGGCTGGTCTGGAAGCCTCATCCATAAGACTGGAAGGGCAAGTGGGGGAAACCTCGGGTTCAGAAACAGTGTAGATTTGATTAAGGCTGTTTTGTCCTCTGGTTCCAAAGGTTGAGGAGCAGTAATCTGAGGCTGCGGGGTACTAAATGCCTTAAAGGCCTAAGGTGCTGAGTGTTCTTGTGGCTCACACTTACATTTAGAACATAAATAAGGAGTACTGTCAGGGATTTAGCTCAGCAGCATAAGCGCCTGCCTGCCAAGTGCAAGGTCATGAGTTCAATCCCCGGTAACGAAAAAAGAAAAAAAAGGAGCATTTCTCAATGCAAAGAATGTTTGAGCATAAGATAATTTTGATCCTTTTTTCTCCTTTTTACAGTATACCTCTCATTATAAAATAGCATCATAATTAATACTTTCCTCAGCATCCCATTTTGGCTCCAAGGGGTAGGTAGGCCACGCACACATGCAGAGAAATATCAAACAGCTCATTTTCAACATGGAAGGGTCAAACATCTTTTAGTGCTGAAGAATGTGTTCCAGAGGGGGAAGGGGCTTTGGCATTGAGTTGCCCATGTCTGTGATGTAAAAAGTAATATGTAAGGCTACGAAACCTTTTCGTACCAGGAATCGAACTCAGGAACTTTCGCTGAGCTATGTCTCTAGCCCTGTAGTGCAAGAGACTTGGACATAGAGCTATCCAACTATGCAAAAAGGAGAAGACTAAGGTGTCCTTTATTATTTTTGTTTGATAAAAGTCCTCAAGGTGTCTCTTAGGTTGACTCTGCTCCAGGGCAGGAGGATGCCACCCCGAGAGCGTAGAAAATAAATCCGGCCTGCTTATCCACCTTGGTCTGGTGTGCAATCTTACCTTCCCTGATAGCTCAGGAACTTTGTTTCCATATGACATTTGTAAGTTATTGTGGCAGGAATCTTTAAAGAAGGAAGCATCACTTTGTAATAAACTACTGCTTTTATCCATTGGAAGACAGCATACGTTAAAAGATGAGTTGCAAGTAGAGCGATTCTCAGGTTGTGAAGTAACTTTCCTCTAGAGATAGGTAGAACAATTGACTGGAGGAGCTTGGCCCTGTGCATTATGGCAAAGAAGTCTCCAGACGCCTGTTTCCCATTTGATTATCTAGGTAACCTTTCCTAGTAACAGGACAAGGCTATACTTTATTAAATTTCTATCTCTTTAAAGCTCACAGGTTAAATTTATAAATTATCTAGCAATCACATTTTAAGTTAGTAAAAGATGCATCAGTCTTCTAGTCACACAGAAAAGCCTATTTACTTTTAGTTAACATAGGTAAATCATTTCCCTACCAGCTGCTCTGGAATGTAAGCAATTGTTGTAAGCTACCTCAGTTTAATCTCAGAAGGAAGGGGTAGTCTAAGAGATCTGAAGATCTACTGAAAAGTTTAGCAAGAGTTCTTAGTCTTCTAGCAGAGAAATAAGGATGATAGAAAATTGGAGATTTTCAGTGGTCATGAGCAAATGTCCACTGAGGAACCTTTGGGTGTCCACCAGAGAGTTGCCCTGGCCAGGAACCCTCAGTTCTGTTTCTATTGGCTCAGATAAGCAGAGATTGGTCTCCAGAAAGGAATCCAGCTGTCTGCCTGGTCAACATTCCATTGACTCCATTGGCCACTGGCTTCAATGGGATTCACCAAACAGATGCTGGGGAAACCTGTCCTCTGCTTTTGAGGGTGGCAGCTGCTATAAGAGTGATTAATTAGCTGGAAGAGTAACCACTGTGTGGTAAAATTCTAGAAGGGATAGTTAAAAGCCTGATCAAGATCATTATTACCTAGTACTCTATGAATTTACAATAAAGTTTTTAAAGTCCATAACTTGAAAGGTTGGAGAGCCTCCTTAGTCTAAAATGTGTTTAGGTCACATACGTGTGCTGCTTTGGGGGATAACTTCTTCTATTTTTATGTGGAAGCCGGTTCTTCCTACTGTGTCTCAGGTTCCATCTCTAAAAGAAATGTGGCCCAGAACACTGAGCCAGGACATGGTCCCATGTGTGTTCTCCTGGACGGGCACAATTCTGATACTTCATCTGACCCAGAGATGGAGTATGTGTCCCTCATCCAAGGTGACTTCCCCGTGTTCAGTGCTAGCAAACACTCATTTTCTATGGGCTTAACTAAGAAGGAAAAGGTTGGTATAGTCTAGAGCTCTCTCTGACTTCACATGCCTCTATAAGGAAAGTACAAAGTGGGAAATGAATAGAGGTAAAGTCAAAGGAAGAAAACTGAAGCAGAACAAGCTTGACATTTCCTCTAGAATACAGAGAAGGATCAGGGCCAGTCTGCCTCAGTGAAACCTGTCCTCCAAGTCTTGAGGGTTGGCCACCAGCCTAGTGCTGCTTAAACGGTGGAAGGAGGCCCGATTTTATGGTAGGTATGTATATTTTTTAACACTGAGCTAGATTTTATTTAAGAACCATTTTACAAAAGTTTATTTTAAAGCCTGTCAGGGGTGTTCTAATATATTTTTTCTCTAGTGCTGTTGTCTAAATACGGTCAAGATGGAGTACCAGTAACTTTAACAACTAATTTAAATTTAACATGTACAAAAACAAAATAAAAAAAATTGACCATTAAAGAAATATCATGACCTTATAATGTTCCCATGTTTTAACTTAGATTTACATTATTTTAATAAAACTATGTGAGACAAAGCAATTAAAAACAATGAGCAAATAGCAAGAAATTATCACAAATAATTATAAGCAACTGGCAAAGGCAAAGCAAAATTTGAAGTATAAAAATTTGTTATCTAAATGCATCCCAGTCTAGAGTCCATGAAACAAAAGGAAATTCTTAACCTCTGTCTAATGATCTTGGTGGAACCTCCAAATGATATAGGGGAATGAAACTCCCCACCTACTATATGTCTGGTATGAGTTTATGTTCTCTAAAATTGAAGAATGAATTTTAAGAACAACAGAGGTTAAGAGTGAGAGAAAGAAAACTTCTGTCAGAGACACAAGCGGTCCTGAGTGGGTTGCCAAGGACTCTGTCTTTTTTAGGGACTTTTATAGAGTAGAATCATGAGGTTAAATGGGTCAAAGGTGGGGAAAAATAAGAATTTGCAAGGTGGGCATAAGGCGGGACAGAACTGTGGTCAACCAATAGGATTCATTGCTCAGGTAAAATTGGTTAAATTAGGAGCAAATGGGGGAGCGAGTCCTGTAGTAAGGGGGCAGGCTTAGCAGTGACTCTTCCTGTAGGGGGCGGGATGCTGACTCCTGACTTCCTCAGGGTGATAGAGAACCATTTTGACTGTGGAGCCTCAGGGCGTGGTTGTGTCTGCTTTGCCCTTTGTCTTGAGACCTGGCCCACAGCAGGAGGTGATTGTCTCTTCCAAGGCTGCAAGGTGTCTGAACCTCTGCTCTGGCTCCTTTGAGGGCCCGGGCCTGTCTGACTGCCTATAATATTTCTAACTATTTCGGCTGCCTGTAACTCGTCCTTCCTTCCTTCCTTCCTTCCTTCCTTCCTTCCTTCCTTCCTTCCTTCCTTCCTTCCTTCCTGTCTCCTTCCTTCTTTCCTTCGCCACCTTATTTCTTTATCCCATAAATACCTCCAAACTCTTTCCTCAGAAAAGCAGGTTGGAGGCTTGGGGCTCCCATCCCGCACATTTGCAAAACTCATCACTTTAGTGCTCACAAGGTGAGCAAGCCAGGCCTCCTTTGGTAACAACAGTGCCTCTCAGTCACCAGTCCAAAATGTTAGGTTCCCAGGCTGGGCCCCACCCAAACGGAATAGAAAAGCCTCTCCCTGCTTCAAACCGGTCTCTGAGGAAGCCCCTGCACCCTGGGTTCCTGGTACAGGGAACCCACAGAAGACATTCTGTAACCCTTGATTGGTGCCCAACGCCACGGATGATGCCCTGTACCCACCCCGAACACCCTCTCTCCTGGAGAGCCCTAAAATTTTTACCTCTCTCAGCAAGATCCTCCTTTCAACAGAACCTCCCCCTCCCCTATCTTGAGTCCCCTAAAACACATGTCCTGTCCCCTCACTTGGGGCCAGCAGTCTTTTCACCCTTGGGTCATCGCTGTTTGCTTCCACTGTGCCTGACTCAGTGGTCTCAGTTGTGGCCCGGTTTAGCCTAACAAAAGGCAACACTGTGAAGTTTTTAAACCACCAGTGTATCATAGAGAGTTTAATAGCAACAGGTAGACAGCTGGGGCGTTGGTAAGCAGCAAGGGAGAAAGAGAAAAAGGAAGCATAAACTATGAAAGAAGAGGGTGTAAAGGAATTTATTAACACAAAATAGCTCAATAGTAGAACTATGAATATTTGTAGCTGGAAATTGCAGCAATATGCATGTTTCTAACCAACACGAGACCCACTGCACCCAGCCTCCCGGTTTCTTTCTACCCAACAGCCAAGAAGTGTTTTTTTTTTTGTTTGCTTTTTTCTTCTCTCATCTCTAGGACAGTGAAAAAACAAAATCAGGTAAGAGCTACGCAGTGTCCAGACCGATCACTGCAGAGTATTGTCCAAGGCGACAGATGAATTAATATCAGGCGTCTGGTGATGTTAACTGGAAGTGAGTGTAAATGAATTGCAGGGAGGCTCTGGATCTGAAACTCACAGTGTGGAGGAGCCTGGATCCAGGTGGAAACGCACACGAAGGGGGTCCTCGCCCACCCCAGCTCCCGGAAGCAGGACGACCGAGTCGCTGAAGTCTTAAAACATCCTAAAAATCCGTCATCCAGCAGGCCTGTCCAACAGGCAGTGCACAGAGCAGAACCGTGGAGGGCTCAGATACAGCTCAGGAGGGGGATGGATGCTGCTAACCCAGGCACAGTAGTGCACACCTGAGACCCCGGGAACTCTGGGAGGCTGAGGCAGGAGAGTCAGCCAGTTCAATCCTAGCCTGGGCAACTTAATGACTTAGGCAGACCCTCTCTCAAAATAAATAGTAATAATGTTTTTAAAAGGATAGGGATATAATTCAGGGCAAAGGCTTGGGTTCAATCCCCTGTACGACAAAAAGAAAAGAAAGAAGGGTGCTATGGAGGTGCCTCAGCTGGTCTCTGTCCCAGACTTCGGGATCTCTCTAGGAAGGAGGAGGGATGGACACTCACATGGTTACGGTTCCCACCTAGAGTGTCCCGCAAAAGTCTCAGGTGTGCAGAGGAGGGCTTGGGAGGTGCCTGGACTCTGGACACACTGGTGCTGCTGGCAGGTGGGGCCTGATTAACCCAAGGCCGGGAATCAGAGGGGCAGGGGTTCAGGACCTGGGACATTTGTGCAGGTTTTATCAGTGGAGCATCCTTAACCGGAAGATCAGAAATCTGAAGTCAAAAATGGGTACTAAGAGAAGTTTCAGATTTTGAGATTAACTTGAAAGACAAAACAGACCCTGCTATAAACTCGCTGGCGTGAGGAAAGGCAGGAGCATGAATGCAGAATGAAAGGCAGAGATGAGCCAGGCAGGGCGGTGCACACCTGCAATTCCAGCCGTGCGGAGGACGAGCCAGGAGGGTCACGAGTGTGAGCCCAGCCTGGATAACTGAGGGACTTAGTATGATCCTGGCTCAAAAACAGGTGCAAAGGGGCCGGGGATGTAGCTCAGTGCCACAAAATAATGATAATGGTAGTACTAATAATTTTCTAAGCATTGGGGATATAGTTCAGTAGTAGAACAACCCTAGGTTCCTTCCCCAATACCAAAAAAAAAAAAAAAATCACGATGAAAGTTGTTGAGAAAACAAAAATGATCCCCTTTAAGGTTAATCAGGGCTGAGGCCGGGGATATAGCTCAGTGGTATCAGTGCCTGTAGGACAAGCCCAAGGTCCTGAGTTTGAGTTCCAGTACAAAAACAAACAAGAAGGATAGAGCTGGGGATTTAGCTCAAAGGCACAAGCACCCGCCTGGCAAGCATGAGGTCATGAGTTCGATCCCCGGTATCAAAAAAGTAGACAGCTCGAGGAATGGGAGGGGATATAGTCAACCAAAAAGCAAAACACACACAGTATTAAGACAATCCTTATGACAACTACAAAAGGAAGAAGCTGGATCTCAAAAATTAACGAGAAAATAAAAGACCTAAGTGTAAGAGGTAAATTATAAAACTCTTAGAAGAAAACTACAACACTCATAAAAGACATAATTATAATAGGTAAAATTAAAAACTCTTAGAAAAAAGCATGTGGGCTGAGGATTTAGCTCAGTGGCTTAAGCGCCTGCCTGGAAAGTATGAGGTCGTGAGTTTGATCCCCAGTACCAAAAAAAAAAAAAAAAAGAAAGAAAAGAAAAAAGCATGTACATAAATCTCCATTTCTTTGAATAAGGCAGCTAGATTTCTTTAAAATGATACCAAAAGTGGACACAACAAAATAAAAATTAGATTTCACCAAAATTGAAAACTTGTCTGCTTCAAAGGATAGTATCAAGAAAGGGGCCAGGCATGGTGGCACTTGCCTGTAATCCCAGCACTTGGGAGGCTGAGACAGGAGGATCACCATGAGTTGGAGGCCAGCCTGGGCTACCTAAGCAAGTTCAAGGCCAGGCTGCACTACAAAGTGACACCCTGTCTTTAGAATAAAGAAAGAGAAGAAATGACAGCCAAACCTGGTGGTGCATGCCCATAATCCAGAACTCAAGAAGTGAAGGCAGGAGGATCACTGGGAGTTCAAGGCCAGCCTAGGCTATGTTCAAAACCAGCCTGAACTACATAGGGAGACCTGAGAAAGAGAGAGAGAGAGAGAGAGAGAGAGAGAGAGAGAGAGAGAGAGAGAGAGAGAGAATTGTAATCCCAAATACTGTGTAAGGTCATCCAAGTATTGTAATTCTCTTTCTAGTTTTCCTCAAAATCCAAAAGGTTATATTTGTAATCCCAGCAAGTTAATTCCAATCTACCACCTCCAATGCAACCCACGGTGACAGTAAAAACACCAAGACATGTTCCAAGTTAAGGCAGTCAAGAGGTCCTAAATCCAATCCCCATGAGGACATGTGGACAAAGGCCTTGACCGTAGGCCTCTCACAGAATTTATTATCTTGTGAAGAAAGGGGGGTGGCTCAGGGATGAGTGACGGTGAGACTTATAAGAGTTGCATGAGTAACTTGAGCTGGCTGCCAGGTGAGAGAAGGCACCTCTGTAAATTCCAGAGATAAAGATAAGCAGAAGGATCATTCACATAATCTAATTAAGGTAGCAACTGAATTGTTTTGGGAGGCTGTGGCTTTGGTTTCTGATATGCAAACTCTTGTGCCCTGGGGAGTCTCAGCCCCTTTACCTTGAGGCTCACACCCAGTTTACATTCCCAGAGCTGAGTGGCTCTAAACATCCCGCTGTGCTCATATCCTGTACTGGAGAATACTATGCCAGGATTCAGGACTGTCTGTTGGCTTTAGAGATTACATACCAGCACCTCAGCTAGCCTCATTTGCAATGCTTAGAGCCAACTGAAGAGAGAAGGAAATACCATAGCTGGCTCTCTACATATCAGTATAATGAAATAAGTCTCCAAATAATCAAAGTCCCAGTAATTGTTTTGCATTCAAGGGGAGTCACTGGAGTTGTCTCCCACAAGAGACACAGACAGAGACACAGAGAGACAGAGAGGAGAAACATCTAGAACACATAATTTACACAGGGTTTGCAGGTGTAACTCAGCGGTAGAATATTTGCCTCACTTGATGCCCTAGTTTCAATTCTCAGCCATACAAAGAATAGAGTGGGGAGGACAAAAGAAAAAAAAAACACCTGTAATTTAAGAGTAAAAACCCTGCTATCTCCATTTTTCAGTGGGCAAAGATTTGGATAGGTAATTCCACTAATATCCGCCAAGCCCATGAAAAGAAGCTCATGGCATTAGCTGTCAGAGAAATGCAGCTCAGAGCCAGTGCACACACCCTGCCTTCACTTGATGGCTCTATTCAAAAGCCCAGGTGACAACCGTAGGTGAGGACATGAAGACACTGGAATGCACTGCTGGCAGGACAATAAAACACTTCAAGCTTTAGAAAAGAGTCTGGCAGTTCCTCAAAAGGTTAAACACAGGGTTCCTGTAAGACCAAGCAATTCCAAAGCTAGGAAAAAACCTAGAGTAATGAAAGTTTATGTCCTCACAAAAGCTTGTGCATAAATGTTTGCAGCACTGTTATTCATAATAGCCCAAAGGGGCTGGGGATATAGCTCAGCAGCAGAGCACCTGCCTCGCAATTGAGAGGCTATGAGTTTGATCCCCAGTACAAAAAAAAAAAAAGAGCCAAGAAATCCAAACAACCTGAATGCCCATGATGCAATGATAAAGGGTGCCACAAGGGGTGACACTAAGTTTAACTGTCCCTCAAGGGTCCGCAGGGATTAAGGCTTGACCCACAGGGGTGGTGTTAAGAGGTGAGTTCTAGCAGGAGGTTTTTGGGTCCCCAGGGGCCACGCCCTCGGTATTGGTTAGGGCTAGATAGAGGAACAGATATACTATAAAACAGATGTCTGATCAGACAAGGGATTTACTAGGCACATTTACAGGATCAGAGGCAGAAGAACTCCAGCAGCCACGTTCAGGATGAAAGACGGAAGAATCAAAACGGCCGCCTTTGTGCTAGAGGACCAGAGAATCCAGGAGCAGCTAAAGTTAAGGCCTAGGAGCTCACTGCAGAGTCACCACTGTGACTGTACATCAGAAAACCCAAGACTCTGTGCTAGAAGTTTAAAGGAACTAAATACCAAAGACCGGAGTTCCTCAGGGAGAAGGGCAGACCTCCTCTCCTTCCTTTCCCTTTTTATTCCACCCAGGCTGCAAGCTTATTGGCTGATGCCACCCACATCCTGGACGGGTGCACACAGGCTCAGTTTGGGACCTGCATGTCCATCATTCACAGAGCTTACTTAGCTGCTGGGCATGTCTTACTCAAGTCAAGCTGACACATCACAATGAACTATTTTACAACCCTTGAAGGAACTGTGGACCTGTCTAGCTCTCTGCTCTTGGTCAAGAAGTGATCACTTGATGTGGCTATGGGTGGGGAGCTCAGTGGTAGAGTACACGCTCCGTCCTGGGTTCAGTCCCCTAGTACTAAAATAAAAGATCACTTGGGTTTCACCATTGCTATCTGCCACATGCCATAAGGTCTTCACCAGAGCTACACCAGTGCAGGCAACAAAGCCTCATTTCCTTGTTTAGCAGCCTGGGTCAGGTGTTTTGCTACAGTGACAATAAGCTGATTAACACATATAGTGGGTACACGCACTGGACTGTTATCTGGCTGTAAAAATGGACAAAGTACATTAATCTCCTACAATAGGGGTGCAGCTTGAAACATGATTCTATGGAAAGGCTACATTCAAACAGCCACATATCGTGATTTGTGATTCTGTTACAGGATGTGTCCAGAATAACCAAGTAGAGAGACAGAACATGGTTAGTAGCTGCCAGGGGGGTAGGAGGCATGAGGGGTAGGAACCAGCTGCTAAGAGCTCAGAGGTTTTTGTTTTGTTTTGTTTTGTCTTTTTTTTTTTTTTTTTGTCTTTTTGAGACAGTCTCTCTATGCAGTTCAGGCTGGCCTTGAGCTCACTTTGTAGCCCAGGCTGGTCTCAAATTCACAGAGATCCTCCTGCCTCAGCCTCCCGAGTGCTAGGATTACAGGCGTGAGCTACCACCCCCAGCTTTGTTTTGTTTTGATGGGTGATGAAAATGTTGACAATTTCACGTGCAGCCTGGGCAACTAGTGAGACCCTGTCTCAAAATTTTAAAACATATTCGTATGTTGCTGCCTAATCCCTCTATGTGGTATTAGGCGGTACTAGGTATTAGGTGTTAGATATATATGGCATTGATTGTCATGAGGCTGAAGCCCTCAAGAATGGGATTAGTGCTGTTAGAAAAGAGGCCCGAGGAAGCCTGTTGGCCTCTTCTGCCAGGAAGGTATCATCAAGCCAGGCAGGGCAGCATGAATTCATAGCTCCAGCTACTCTTGAGGCTGAGGTAGGAGGGTCACTAGAGGCCAGAACTTGGAAGCCTGCCTGGGCAGCACAAAGAGGAGAAAGGTGGAGGGGAAGGAGAGGAAAAAGGGGGGCGAGGGAGGAAAGGGGGAGGGGAGAAATCACCATGAAGCAGACCGCCATTCCTCGGCGGACTCCGGATCTACTAGTGAGTGCCCTCGTGGTCCCTTTGTCTTGGATTTCCTGGCCTCCAAACCTGTGGCTCGCACATTTGTTCCTTGTTTATAAATTCCCGGGCCCAGTTCAGGGTGTTCTGTCACAGCAGCCCCGGTATTGAGTAAGACAGGCAGGTGCCCTGAGGCAGAGGGTTTCAGCCAGCTTCGAGAAGGATCAGACTTGTGCAGAGATCAACCCTGCGCAGCGCTCGCTGCTGCCGAGCCACACCGGCCCGCACAGTTCCGGGTCACGGGTTCCATCAGCGCTGGGCTGGACAGTGGGCCACGGAGCCCCATGGGAAGACTCCATCCCCGAGCCATGCGAGAGAGCCACCTCTGAAGGGCAGCGTTAGTCTTGTTTTGTCCCTGGGTGTGCTGTAACTCTCAGGAAATATGGTCAGAGAAGGCAAAATCTAAGCTCTTGTTCCCGAGTTAGCTACAGAAAATCAGGCTGAACACCAATCGCCCTGCACTGTGCCAGAGATGCGAAGTTCACAAAGTACAGCTGGATACGAAGCGATTTTCCACCCACTTGATAGGGGTTGTTGTAGTCAGGGTTTTTGTAAGGGAGGATTTAATACAGAACACATACATTATAGGATTATTTTATAATATTCACCCAAGAGTCAAGCGTTGAATTGTATGGGAGATGTGTCCACACACTAGATACCCAAGGAGTCCAGCTGCGGGCCTGGATCCCACAGCAGTGTCCTGCGTAAGTCAGGTGAAGACTTAGAGCCCATGGCAATGTCCCATGCAAATCCGTATCAAGGATCTGCACTGGAAAGCCCCAAAGGTCAGCGACAGAAGCTAGAAAGTCTGCAACAACAGGATGAAGGATCTGTGCCAGCAGGCTGAGGGGTCTGCACTGGAGCCAGGAAGTGATGCTCAAGGTAAAGACCAGGGCTCCCCCACAGAGAACCATGGCCATCCTTGATGATGGTGAGGAGCTAAACTCCTCCGACGAGAGAAGCTGAGTTCATATCAGGACACCAGCGTGATAAGCCTCTCCCGGAAAATCAACAGCACAGTCTCCCCCACCCACCACACACACACCCCAGCCCAGTTCTCCTTTTATGCTGTTGGCGACAATCCTCAGGTAGGCCCTCCACACCCAGAACCACGCTGATTCAGTTCAGCTGGGATTCAGAGGCGATCATTAGTCAATCCACCACAGGGGTGGAAAAGCAGAAACACGGAAATGACACCCGAGAGCTGGAGACAGATTTGTTTACGTCCTTGGGCACTAGTCGGGATCATTCCCAGAATATCAGGCCCTGATCTCTGGCGCTCTGGGGCTTATACTGGATAAGCAAGCAAGAAGTACAGAGGCAGAATGGCTTGCAGCTGGGGATTGGTTCATACAATATGCATCACAGTGACCGGCTCTTTCTAAGAGACAGGAGCAACCAGAACAGGAACTATTTATTACCCCGGGGAACTAAGAACTGAAGTACCCCCGCTGGAGGGCCATTTTCTGTCACAGCCTGGCTCTCTTCTTGTGGTTATGGTGAACCTCAAGGTCCAGGGTACAAGCCAAGAAGAGAAGACTTAGACTTCCATGTGATTGTCCAAGGGCTTGGACATAGTGCTAATTTGTTGTTGCGGTTGTGTTTTGGGTTTTTTGATTTTTTGGAGACAGGGTCTCACTATGTGGCCCAGGCTGGCCTTGAGCCAGGATTTCAAGTGCGTGTCACCGCACCCAGCTGTCAGAGCTAGTTCTCTGCAGGCAATTCCTCAGAGTCAGGTATAGATTTAGAGTCATTTTTGGTCTGCCTAAAGTCAGGTATGAGGCAGGTACAAATTTAGAGGACCCTTTTGGTCTACACTCTCCCATGCACACAATATTTGTGGTTTTCAGAGATTCACAAAAGTTGAGCTTGTAACCGCCCTGGCAGAGTTGCCAAACAGCAGAGAGGGGTTGCATATCTGTGCAGGAGGATTGGGCCCCTGGTGCCAGGATCGCTAAACAAATATTCAGCCACATCTTCTAAGTACCAGGCTCCACTCAGGGGCAAGTGACACAGAAGTGAATAACTGAAAACAAACAAACAACTCCACCTTCAAAGAACTTGACTGACTCATTCCACAAGTTCCTGCGTGTCGCTAGCTAACACACGTGCTATCCATCTCCCACCTCTGTGATTTTGGAAAACTTCTAGAGACTCCCTTGCCATTTGAAAAGTAAAATAAAACTATACATTCTCAGGGCCAGGGATTTAGCTTGGTGGTATAAGCGCCTGCCTGGCAAGCACAAGGTCATGAGTTTGATCCTCGTACCAAAAAGCCCCCCAAAAACTATATACTCTCACGTATTAGAAACAGTAAGAGCTACGTCCTGTAGTGGTAAAGAAATAAAGCTGCAATGTCACTGAGGCAGGTTAGGTTGTGGCCGCCAGCTGGGGAAGTGTGCATGACCTGTCAATCATAGAGATCCAGGACTCATGCTATGGCTATTCTGGGACCAATCAGAGGATGCTATCTTCAATTCTGGCATGAGGTTAAGCAGGTTTTTGATTGGATGGCCTAGATCTGACATTGGAATGGGGATATAAAGCTTAACCTGGGATTGAGTCTATGTACAGAGAAACTTGAAGTATTATTTCTTATTAGTAACTATTTAGAAGTTCAAATATTTCTAAAATTATAAAATAATCAATGGGATATGATTGGTTTCAAGATTTTCAGTAACTGATTGTATGAAATCAAGTAAAACTGCACTGTAAATAGAATAAATTTGAGTTTCTGTCATGGGGAATCTTTTTAATGCATTCAGTCTGGTCTTGCAAGCATGGAATTAAACCTCAGGGGCTGTGTTTCCTGACTAATCCCTGCATTCAGGGCCCATACCCTGCATTTCCAACCAGCCATGATGAAACAGCACAACTCAGCAAGAAAGACTGTCTAACCTGGGTGTGCTGGTACACAACTCTAATCCCAGCACCCAGGAGGCTGAGGCAGGAGGATTGCTATTAATCTGAGGCCAGCCTGGGCTACATGGTGAGTTCAAGGCTAGCCTGGAATCCATAGTGAGAGATGGCCTGAAAAAAGACAGGGGGGCCGTCTAACTTACACATGATGACAGTACCGGCCAGTGCTCTGTCATCTGGAATGGGCCAATTTGGACACAGATCAATACATATCTGTGAAGAATGTCACCTCCAACATGACAGTGGCTGATGATAAGGCTGTAGGTCCACCTGTCCATTTCCACCTGTCAGCACCTCTCTCCAGTGTGCAGTAGCTGTGTCGGGAGAAGGCAGAATTTGTTTTTCCGTCAACAGATGCCTTCGCTGGTAATTTAACTGCCAATGAGAACTACTTCAAAGGTGCTGCGATCTGCCTGCGGGCGGGAGCTCTGCTGTTATTGAAGGTCTCCCTCCCGGTTGCTGGGGGAACTGCATTTTAATGTCACTCATCCAGCCCTCCTTTCCTGGATGTAATTGTAGTTTATCTGATGCCTCATTGAAGCTGTTCAAATGTTTGGCTCCCGGCAAATATTTCCTGACATCAGTCCTGACAGTGACAGCTCCAAAGCAATTTTAATCCATTTTAAACTCCTGCTCGCTTGTTAACTAACCAGAGAAAGACTCCTGTATAAATGGAGAATATCTTTATTTCCAGAAGTACCTAGGAAGACACACTTGAGTCTGTAAAAGCGGGGTGCTTTCCAGAGCATGGTGGGGTCTTGCAGGACCCCTCAGGAGATTCCAGAGAGGAGCCACAGTGCCACACATTGCTTTCTGGCAGTCACCACTAGACAACCGTCCCCAAATCCTCTCACCTCTTCTTTATTGTTTTTTGTATTTTTGAGACAGGGTCTTGCTACGCAGTTAAGGGTGGCCTTGAACTCACAGCCATCCTCCTGCCTCAGCCTCCCAAGTGCTGGATTATAGGTGTGTACCATCATGCCCAGTTCTCACCCCTTTTATTTATTAAACCATCTCCGAATTAGTTCTGAGAGGTTATGTGTGTGGACTTGCCCAAGAAAAGAAAATTCCATTTTCCAAACTCCCTGTAAGCTTCGAGGGCCAGGCACAGAGTGCCAAAGTGGGATAAAAGAACAAAAGATAAAGCCAGGTGTGGTGGTACACTCTTGTAACCCCAGCATTTAGGAGGCTGAGGCAGGAGGATCACCATGAGTTTGAGGCCAGCCTAGGCTATGAAATGAGTTCAAGGCCAGCCTGAACCATGTAATGAAACCCTGCCTAAAAAAAAAAGATGGATAAGAAGGAGATGAGGAAATCATAACTCACAATTACCCTTTTAAGAAGACAGCAACTTCCAGAACCCAGCTAAAGCCAATCAAGGTGATCCATCTCCGTGCTCCTTCCCTTGGTTCAATTTATTTTTTTACTATTTTTTTCCCTTGGATCAGTTTAGGCTCCATCTCCCATCTCAAAAAACCAAAAGAAAGAAAAGAATTTAGGCTCCTTTCCTTCTAGACTATCACAGCCCGAATTCCTCAGGAAAATGCAAAATCCTTAAACAGGTTTAATCATGAAAGCAAAAAAGCAGGAACATGATCCTAGCAAAAGAGGTGATTTGTACAAACCTTGCCTGTGATCACACGAAGTCAAAGAATGAAGCCCTGGGCCAAAAGGAGGAAGTTAGGAGCGATTTACCAGAAATCGGAAGGAAAAAAGCACTCAGCTGGAAGCCAGCCACACAGGGAGCCAGAGCACCTCCAGAGGAGCAGCGGTGTTCCCTGCTCCAGGAAATAATCTCTCTCTCCTCACCCCTCTCTTATCTCTTTTTTTTTTTTTATTTAAGACCTTTATTAACAGTTGCTTGCAGTTTGTTGACTTTTTTGAAAAAATCAAGTTGTAAACTTTTATTACAAATTAAAAATGAAGTTCTTAAAAATCTCAACTTGACCAGATATGAAACAATTTAAAAACCTTTAAAGGGGTATTGAGAAAAACCAGGCTTTAGTAAGACACACGTTTGTCATTACCAAAAAGACATCTTTAGGAAAAAATAATAAAAGCCCCATGCTGCATAGATAATGCAAACAGCTCTAGTTATCTGGTCAACAGGCGCAAAGCAAGCACTTAAGGTCTTCGGTTCCAATCTTTTGTTCATTTCTTGCTGCTGGAATTTCCTATTCGTTTCTTGCTGGATGACTAAACCGGATGATGGTAGAGATGTTAAACCGGCATCTACTCGGCCTGACCGACCGGCTCAGCCTCTGGAGCAGACAATTCTCAGCAGGTGGGTCGGCTGCTTTTGTCTCTTTACCATCTTGTGGTTTAGGGTTTTCCCGGCGGCCTCTGAGTCGGTAATTGAAGTTGAGGTGGCTGCTGACCTAGGGTCTCCTCTCCTTGATTTTCCTTATTTTCTTCCCTGCCGTCCTCTCTAGGCTGTCTTGCCTGCCTTGTCCTCCTGCTCCCTGGAAGTCAGCACGCTCCATCCCTTCCCCTTGCACAGGAGGGCTGGAACACTGAGGTCTCCCCATGCAGTAAGGAGGGAACCTTCGCCCGCGGTAGGGCCGGCATGGCCTGGCCTTCGGGAGCGCTCTCTGATGGTTCATTCTTTTCCCCACTCTCACTGTTCTGCTAATTCTCCTGGTAATGGCGCGGAGAACCCCTAGACCAGGAGAGCGTCTGTAATGTTACGGCCTGCTGCACACTTACTGCCTTGAACTGGAACTCCACCAGGGCCTGGGACATTGGCTGCCTCCGTGCCCTTTGCCTTGAACTGGTGTTAGGGCCTTGAGAAGCAGGGCGTTACCCAGCCCTCAACTAGGCCATCAGGACAGAACCATGGGCCACCTACTGTGCCACAATGGGTGTCAGATGCAGGAGATCTGGGGGACACTTAGGGTTCAAACCCTAAAAATAGGGTGACCTCAAGTCCTCTAGAATAGAAAACAATTCACAGAGCCACTGCTGTCTCAGTAGCTTGGGCTCCCCGGCAGGTGGCCGTGGTGGCCGTTTCATGTCCTCGACAGGAGACAAGGAATCAGGATGAGTCGCAGGGGAGACTCTGCCATGTGCAAGTCTCGGTGGGGTCGTGCACAGCCGGGACACCAGTGGAGAGGGCTGGGAATGAGACGGCAGAGAGCTGCGGGCAGCACTGAGGACCAAAGGGAAAGTCTGTGAATCTGTACAGTGGAGAACTTGAAAGGAAAGCCATGCAAACCTCCCTCCTACTTCCTCTCCCAACTCCCTGGCTTCAGTTAAGGTTAATTAAAGGTTCTTTCCTATTTATTTATTGACTTATTCATTTACTTACTTATTTACTTATTTTTTGAGACAGGGTCTCACTATGCAGCCCAGGCTGGCCTCAAAACTCCTGCTGACCCTCCTGCCTCAGCCTCCAAAGTGCTGGGATCACAGGCATGCACCAGCACACCCAGATCATCTTCTTCTTTTGGTTTCTTCTATACCTGCCCAAATCTGCTCTTTCCATTTTTATTACAGGCAAAACAATCATTCTTCAAAGAAATAAGACACATGCAAGCTGGTGAGCTTGCATACATGTGTATGTAGGAAAATCTCCTTGCTAAAATCTAGACAGAATGACACAGGAAGAAGCAGCTGTAAAACTTGTGAATGGAGCCAGGTGTAGTGGCAACCCACCTGTCACTCCAGCACTCAGGGGGCTGAGGCAGGAGGATCACTGAGAGTTTGAGGCCAGTCTAGGATATATAGTGACTTCAAGCCCAGCCTCAACTGTATAGTGAGACCTTATCTCAAATGAAAAACAAAACAAACAAATTCAATAACAGTAAGAAAATAATTTGTGAATAGCTTAGGGAGAAATGGTCTAACCGAGAGATCAATGAGCTACCTCGAAAGCTAACATCTCTTCATGCGGCTTAAACAGTGTACCCCAAACTTCAATCACCCCATACCTGCCAGTTCTCCAAGCTTCTGAGGCTATTTTTAGAGCTCTGTGTTCTGCTCCACACATTTAGGGGATGGACAGAGAGGTCCCCAGCCTGGGCATTCTAATCACCACCCTGAAACCCTCAAGGAGGCCAGATCTCTGTGGCCAGGGTATGCAGCGGAGGTAAGGAAGACAGATCAGGCGGAAAGAAGTGGCAGAAGGTGGAGGACCCGCCTTGGGGAGCAGGGGCCCCACACTCCCCTAAGCCAAGGAAATGCGTGGCCTCCTCTTCACAAGGGAACCCTTGGGGCCAAGTCAAAGGAACCCCATCACCCAGAAGGAGCCTCAGCCGGACCAGGCTGTGATTTCGAAGTGGTGCAGAGAAAAGACCCAATCTGGCAGTTAGCCACGAGCGTGTGATCCCTGGTGAGCTGCTGACCAGGACCTGTGAGACCCAGGGCAAGTGCCTTACCCGCTCTGCACTTCATCTGCATCTAAAATATATGACTAGCTGGAGTGTGGTGGTACACACCTCTCTCCCAGCATTTAGAAGGCTGAGGCAGGAGGATCACTGAGAGTTCAAGGCCAGCCTGGATTACAGAGTGAGACCCTGTCTCAAAACAAAACAAAACAAAAATTAGAAATCACATATGCAAAAGGCCCTGCCCATGGAGCTAAGTTAAAACCACTAGATGATCGTAGCAAATAGTGATTCCTTATTTTTCTCTTTCTCCAACTTATCTCTGGCTTTGCCACCAAATGGAGCAAGCGAGCTCTGGGGCGAGATTAAACACAGGCGCGAAGCCGTTTGTGCAGTCGCACCTGTCTGTCCACTTAGTGTCCCGCACTGGGGATCCATATGATTATTCGCCTCCGGACACAGTTTCCCAGCAACGCGCATCTCGAGCCAATTCAGGTGATTTCCTCTGTCATTTGCAGCCAGCTGGCTCCACAATGAGCGGCTCTTCGCAAACATCCACGGTATTAGGGCTCTGCTCCAGCAGGGAAGTGAGCATGGGTGCTGTTTACACGCGGCCTCCCCAGGGGTCCTCATACAGAGCAGAGTCACCGGCAGTGGCCTCCAGAGTCTGTCCCAGGGCTGTTGGTGGCGTTCTGTGCTCCACAAACAGAGGAGGGTCCTCTGCCCAGACTCTGACCCCCAGGGGAAGCAGCGACAGTGGTCAGTGGCTGGAGACCCCTAGCCCTTCTCTGGCCTCCCCTCCCCACCGTGGGCTGGGCACCAGGGAAGCCAGCGACAACAAACACTGCGCACCACGCTTCCCAGGCGCCTGGCAGATGCTCGCTGGAAATTCTCCGCCCTTCCCAGTCTTGTGGTTTTGATTCCTTGCAGGCAGGACGTTTACTTTGCCATTCATTCATTGAGTGGATCTTTCAGTGACTGCTAGGCAGGCGTACATAGGTTTAACAGCAATATGGATTGTATTGGAAAAATTAGAATTATCTTTTTACTGTACCATGGTGGCTCACGCCTGTAACCTCAGCACCTGGGAGGCTGAGGCAGGAGGACTATTGTGAGTTCGAGACAAGTCTGGGTTACAAAATGAGCTCAAGGCCAGCCTGAACTGCATAATAAGACCCTGTCTCAAAAAGACAAAAATTTTTTTTAAATTTTAAAAATAATTATTTTTATAGAATTAAAAGCTCTTATCATTTACCATAACGTGACCATCATTTTGCTGCATTTTAAAGATTTCTTTCCTTTTTTTTTTGGTTTTGGTTTTTTGAGACAAGTTCTTCCTATGTATTCCAGGGTAGCCTTGAACTCACTCTGTTTTCCAGGCTGGTCTCAAACTCAGAGAAATCCTCCTGCCTCAGCCTCCTGAGTGCTGGGATTACGGATGTGTGCTCCTACACCCAGCACTGTATTTCTTTTTAATCAATTTTCCTGTGCACAACCAGATACACTTTATTTTATGCTGCTACACTCCGCCGGTAACCTGCTCTTTTCTTTTACAACTGTACTATAATTTTTTCATGTTACAATCTCCATACTCTCTTTCCTAGTTTATTTTTATTTTTCATAAGGCAGTCACTTTAATTTTATGTATCAGCAAGTGATTAACCTTTTAAATTTACTTCATGAGTTCATCGAAACATAAAAATGGTCCATGCGGGTGGGGTAATGTGTTGCTTTGATACATGGATCCACTGCGTGCTGCTTAAATCAGGGGTAAATCTGTCTCCACTGGCGTTTACCACTTCTGTAGGGTAAAATCATTCCTACCCAGCTCACGTAAGGTCCTGGGTTCACTTCCCAGTCTCGGAAAGACAAATCAAACTCTTTCTTTGAGCTCTTGGAACACGCAGACGCCTCTGAGACGTGCCGTTGCCTGGTGCCCCGGGCACAGGGACTCCTGGCGCGACCCAGCTGGGCCTTGGGTGTACGCACTGCATGTTCTTCATGTAGCTACTTCTAAAAGGTGGCTTCTTACTGGAGGCACCTTGAGACCACAATGTCTTTTTTTAAAAATAGGGTCTCATTTTGCAGTTCAGGCTGGCTTGAACCCACTTTGCAGGCCAGGCTGGCCTCAGATTTGCAGCGATCTTCCTGCCTCAGCTTCCCGAGTGCTGGGATCACAGGCATGTGCCACCACATCTCGCTGAGACCACAGTGTTAAGTGAAATAAATCGGACACGTGAGGTTTTATATCAAAGGGTTTCTTTTATATGAGAAACCCAAAGTATAAAGAGCAAAATAAAAGACAGACAGCAGGAAGTAGGGAGGCGGAGCTTCCTGGGAGCGGAAGGGGGTGGAGAGAGGGAGGGAGGGAGGAGAGGGGGTGGCAGAAGAGTGGAGAGGGGTCCTGAAAGTGGACCAGCCCCACACAAGCAGTGTAAACCTCAGGGACCACAAACGCCGCCGCCCGCTAATAACAAAAGAAAATAAAAGGCCTCTGACCGCAGTTACACTGATAAAATCTCTTCACCCCAGAGCCGGTCTGCAACTAACACTCAAGGACAACCGCTAGCTGGGATGACCGGGGCCATAAGTTTGTACCACTTGCACGTAAGTAGATTAACCTGCTTTGAAGCACCTGTCTGGCAAGGTCGTGAGTTCGATCCCCGGTACGGGGTTGGGGGGGAGACCCTTCCTGGTCCTCTCTCCTTTAAAATCTCTTGGCAGCCCGAGCACATCACAAGCCACAGCAGGAGGTAAATCACCAAGCCTCTCCCTGCTCAGCTACTGTGTCTGTGAAATGGGGACAGTGACAGTGGGGTGACTCCTGCTCTGGGAGAGCTGAGACCCACGCCTCTCGAGAGCTGAGCAGACTGCGTGCCACGGGTAATGCGTGTGCCTCACGCAGCATTCGATTCTGGTCCACATAAATAGGAACGGGTGTGCAAGCCTTGCGCTAGCAGATGCCAGAGGAGGCAGGAAGTCACATGCAGAACTGCGTGCGTCACGTGAGTTGTGACACGGGCCCCTTATCTCCTGACCCAGCAGTGCCAGGCTGTGTTGGCTTTGGCAGGAGCCCTGGGCCCTCCCTGGCTGAGCCACAGCCCGGTGACAAGCATCTCTGAGCCTCCAGCCCTGGTCAGCTCCCATCCCAAGCAGCCTGGCCGGCCTGAAAAGGACAGCACCGCCCGCAAAGGGCAGGGTGCATGATTTTCCCCAACCTTCAGCTGCCTGCAGACATCCTTCCAAACGAGGCTTTGTAACAGAGCCTACATTCAATCGACTGTACGTTATTTTTCAAAGACGCTGAAATGCATAGTGCTGAAAGGCAAGAAAATACTAGATCTTTCAAAGTGTTTCAGAGAAACATTTTAGGGTTCTTGTGGGGTTTTTCTTTGTGTATGTGTGTGTTCTGTTTTGTTTTGAGACAAGGTCTTTTTATATAGTTCAGGCTAGTCTCAAACTCACAGTGATCTTCCTGCCTCAGCCTCCTGGATGCTGAAATTACATGTGTGTGTCACTGTGCCAGCTTCTCCTGCTGTTTCCTAACTAACACGGGGACATTTGCTTAGAACTTATTGCACAAAAGACAAGAATAAACCCCGTGTCACAGGGATGGCACTTGTTCTAGTTCTCTCCCGGGGTTACCTCTGTATCTTCGGTCAGTGTCTTTGTTGCGGATGCTGGAAAGCTGGAGGCCTTCCCACCTGGAAAGGCGGAATTCCCTCCCCATTATTCTCACTTTGTGGCTTAGGGTTATCTCACCCTGTGCTGTTGGTGCTGTGACCCGAACGTTCTCTGCAGAAGCTGTGCCCTACTGGGGGACCCAGGTGTGGGGGGGACACGGCAGTCCCGGACAGCTGAGAGGAGGTACATCGAGAGCCAGGGTTCGACCAGGGCTTCCTGGTTGCCCTGTGACTGCCATGGCCTTGACTTTCGTACCTGACCCCACCTTCTCCTGGGACATGAGCTTTTCGGGGTGTCACCATGCTCTGCAGACGCTGTCCTCCATGGCCCTGAAACCGAGAAGGCTGTGGCCTTGACAGCCACCTGCTGACGCCTCTGCCCACATCCTGGTGACCAATGCCTTTCTTTGGCTCTTGACCGGAAGTTCAGGGAGCTCTTCCTCGGTGGACCGTGTCATTTGGGGGAATGTCCGGCTGTGCTCCCAAGCCAAAACGGGCTGTGTATGTTTAAAGTTTACAGTTTGCTACGGTAAAACACACGTTGCCACAAATCCCTCTCAACACCCTCCCCCTGCTTGGGACACACTTCTCCCACGGCTCCTGTCACGTTCTACAGCAGCTCTGGAGTCCTCTTTTGTGCGTGTCTCTAGGGGGTGCGATCAAAAGTAAGGGCAAGCGCAAGGTCTGGAGTTCAATTCTTGACACCAGGAGAACAAACAAAGTAAGTGAACGCTGTCCCTCGGTGGAAAAGCAGGCTCGTGACATGACAGCGTCCTCCTCCACCTTAATCCCCAGATCTGCCACCGTGTGAGTTGGGCTCTTCCCCAAGGTCAGAATGACTGTGGAAGGTCAACACGGCATCCATTCAGGACAATGGAGGCAGCCACGACAGCCCAGAGAAGGCATTACCGTCAGTCAGTCTCACCATGGAAACGTCCCCAGTTCCTGCGCCCTAACAGGGAGGCTTCCCCTGCCAAGCCCGTGGCCCAGGTCCCCGCTGGGCCTCCTCGGCCCTGGGCGGCACAGTGAGCGCACTTTCCCTGGAGAGCTCCTGTGTGACACAGAGGGGCCGTCACCTCCATTCCTGCAGCCTCAGGCCAGCGCATGGGGTCTCACCCCATGGGTGCCAGGCAGTGACCCCAGGCTCGCTGCCTGCCTGTCACCCCTGCCAGCCCTGGGTGTGTACGGGGTCCCCAGCGAGGCAGCACCCTGTGGCGGCTCCCTGGAGAACTTGCTCATTTTCTCTAGTACAGAAGCTTCCCCTGGCTGTCAAGACTGAGAAAATCAGGACATGTCGCATGAATTCGAGATTTCTATCTTTCCAAAAACTGTAAGATCGGGTAACTGGGGATGTAAATTCCGTGGCAAAAGGTCTTCCTCCGCTCCTGGGGGAAACGGGTTTTCAACGCTGGAAACACACAGCTGCGAGTGAAATTCGTAGCTCCAGCCCCCTCCTGCATTTCTCCCTTGCTGCTCGCCTTGCTCAGTGCGGTACATGGGCCACTGACCTGGGCTGCCTTGGTGGCACTGCCAGGGAGTTTGTTAGGAATGCAGACTCGCATCCCACCCTCTGTCTACTCAATCCGCACCACCGTAACAAGGTCCCCAGGTGACCTATTCAGAAGCCTGTAACTTCACACACCTTTCTCTCTCCATTCATTGAATTCCCACCTCCACGGAGGTCTCCCGGCCCCTCCTGCCTTCCCCTCCTTCTCAGGGCTTGTGGATTGTTTACTTTCTTTTCCTTTTCATTATTATAGGGACCTCTGGAGAGGCACAGGAAAAGGACAGCACAGGCCTGGCTATTTTGGAGCTGTTTGCTCAGTTGTGCTGTGTAGTGGGAAAGAGACAGGTAAGAGGGTTGACAGGTGTCTCTGGTCCTCAGGGAGCTGGCCCTTGGGTGTCCCCAGTCACCCTGGTCCACTGCTGGGCCAGTGGCTGTGGAAGCAGCACTGAAATCACCTTCAAGATGGGAACAGGACAGCCCCGCAGAGGCAGCAACTGGGTTTCTTTGTTGTGCTGGCTGTATTTTGTTTTGTTTTGTTTGTTTTTGGTTTTTTGAGACAGGGTCTTGCTATGTTACAAGGCAAGCTGGCCTTGAAATCATGGAGATCCTCCTGCCTCAGCCTCCCGAGCGCTGGCATGACAGATGTGTGCTACCACATCTGACCTGTATTTATATTTTTACCATCACAGCTGCTACTGTACATTTCTCCCAGTTTTTGTGGGTCTAAGTATTTGTGGAAGCAAACTTCAGTGTTATGAATGTTTTGCAGATGGACAAACCAAGGCTGATGAGAAAATGAACTGGTTCTGGTCTTCTCACTGTTTGGGGTCCTAAGTTTTATCTAGGAAAAGGGAGGCAAGGGAAGGGGGAGGGGAGGAGAGAGGAGGGAAAGTGGGGAGACTTGAACTCACTAGGTAGCTTGGGCTGGCCTCAAACTTGCAGGGATCCTCCTGCCTCAGTCTCCTGGCATGCACCACCACACAAGGCACTTTGCTTTCAGTAAGAAACTGGAGGGTGCATGTTCCCCCTGCTAGAGACTGAACCCCCACTGCAAGTGGCCGGAAGAGTGGTTCTCAAAATGGGCATGTTCAGCCCCAGGAAGCCGGGTCCATCGGCGGGGTCCGACTCACTGCTGTAGGGCACGTCCGGGACCCGGAGCAGGATGCCCACACACAGCCACGGCCCAGGACCCCTGGCCTGGGCAACCCGCCCTCAGGGTCTCTGGGAGCTGAGGTGGCATCTCGGGCCTGGCTTGGGCATTCAGGGTTCCCCCCTCCAGTGTCACCTGGTCTCCACTCTTGGACACAAATGCCTGTTGTAGCTCTAAGCTAGGAGGAAGGATTCAAATACAGCAAGGAAAGGGGGTCAAGCCAGGCGCAGTGGTGCACTCCTGGAATCCTAGGGCTTGGGAGGCTGAGGCAGGAGGCACACTGCGAGTTCAAGGCCAGCTTGAACTACATAGGGAGACTCTGCATCAGTCAGTCAACCAACCAACCAAACAACCAATCAATGGATCAATCAATCAGTCCTTTGGAGGTCGAGACCATTTCTCCATGCTGGGGAGTCAAGAATGGAAATTACCTCCTATTGACTGCAAATGCCACAGTGGGGTCTCTCATTGCCTGTTGGGAGACCCTCCCCCCCATGCTCCCCAGCCTCCAAAGTGAGTGTCTTACACAGCAGGAGTGCATTACAGAAACCAAGAGACCCTCCGGTACAATCCCTGTAACTTATATTTCACCAGTACACACTCATCTCTCTGTGTCTTATCACATGCACAGCCTCGTGGGGCGATGGACATTTCCTCCTCACCCACATACTGTCATCAAGACTGCTCCTCTTGTCACTCTCTCCCCTTTCCTTCTGACTCTGGGGACGGAACCCACAGCCTTCGCAATGAGCTACGTCCCCGGCCCTTTACTCTTTACTTTTCACTTTGAGACAGGGTTTCTCTCAGTCACTACGCAGCCCAGGCTTGGCTGGAATTGCAATCCTCCTGCCTCAGCTTCCCAGCGTGCTGGGGTCCATCCAGGTGGTTACCACTAACCCAGCTCTGGCCACCCCTTTACCCCATCTTAGCCGGAAGGCAGAGAAGCGACGGCCCCCCTTCCTCGGGCCCCTCCCGTCTCCCTCTGCAATTCTGGCGTCCCTTACTGCTCCCCTTCTGTCTGTGTTTCCTGAATGTTCTCTGAGCAGAGTGAGGGGGTATCTTTTTGAGGCTGGATCTAATCAGGTAATGTGACTTCCTGGAGGTTAATCTGAGATGCAAATGCTGACCACTGGGGGGTGCGGCTGTCTTGGGTCTCCGCACCGCACTGGCCACCCAGTGAGCTCCATGGGGGCCTTTGCAGTTTGGGGCTGTGGGTGGCCTGCTGTCACCTGCAGGTTCCTGCAGGAGATGAGTCTGCTTCCCGGGCCTGGGACTGCTGCCTCAGGAGGGAGCCGCTGCGCCACCTAGCCGGTCCGGTCTAGTTGAGGGAAACCATTCCCTCCTGACCCGTCTAGCAGTCAAGGGGCTCAGCACCGCCCGCAGAGGTGCCTTCCGTCCCCACCTGGCTGCCTGAGACCTGCTATCTTATCATCGTCCCGCCCGCCAGGCTCGCCGGCCTCTTAGAGAAGGGCTGTGTGCGTCTTAGCTCACTTTCCTGCTGGGCTGCGTGGTGTTGGTTTTTTTCCTTCCCTGTTGCATTTCAAGAGTTCTGTATTCCAGGTACCCCGACTACTGCTGGTAATCAGCTGCTATAACCTTTCATTCGTGGGGGAAGAGGTCATGAGGAATCTTTATCTCAGGGGCCACACGAACACTCCTCCCTCTTTAGAAACTAAACTATCCATATCAGCCCCAGGCCAGCCGCTTCCACCAAGCGCAGGTTTCATTCCCCAGAAACCCCCTTCCCGCTACTCTTCAACAAGTGTAATGCAGCTCTCCATCCTGTTCCGTGAGATTTCTTTTCATAAAAACACAAAATCAGCTATGATATTGATGTGACAATTTTTTTTAAACAGGGTCTTGTTATGTATCCCATTAGCTTGTGGCCATCTTCCTGCCTCAGCCTCTGAGGGTCAGAATTACGGGCGTGGGCCACCACACCCTGCAAGGCCCTCTTTACTTGGGTAAATTCGTGGTCTGTTACTTTCCTTTCTCAGCCATGTGATAAAATACCCGCCACCCCCAACTCCATGGGCAGAGGTTTATTTCCAGCTGTGTCTCAGTCTGCAGCTGGCTCCGGGCAGGGCCAGGGCGGCAGGGCCAGGAGAGGGAGGCGAAGGGAGAAGCAGGGTGAATCCGCGGAGGAGTGCACATTCACCCAGGCTGCTGCTGGCCTTTTGAGAGTTCTAAGTCACTATGGAAATGTTAACAATTGCTTATTGACTATTCCAATTTCCTTTCTTCTTGACTTAGGTTTTATTTTTGCTTTTTTTTTTTTTTTTTTTGTACCCGGGATTGAACTCACGACCTCGCGCTTTCTAGGCAGGCATTTAAGCCACTGAGCTAAATCTTCAGCCCCTATTTTTGCTTTTAAGACACAGGGTTTCACTGTATTCCCTGAACTTGTTCTGGGTCTCTCAGCTTACAGGATTGAGGCAGGAGTTTTTTGGCTGTCCTTGTTTTGAGACAGGGTCTCACTAGGCAGCTTGCCCAAACTTGCCTTGAGTTTGCAATCCTCTTGCCTCAGCCTCCTGAGATTCAGCTGTATGCCAATACACCCAGCTAAGTCCAATTTAAAATAATTTTATTGAACCATGATTCATACACCATACATTTACCGACTCAATGTGTACAATTCATCAGCTTTTAACAGAAATGTGCAACTCCCACCACTACCTAGATTGCAGAAAATTTTCATTGCAAAAAAGAACTCATCCAGGTGTGGTGGTGCATGGCTGTAATCCTGACAGCACTCAGGAGGCTGAGGCAGGAGGGCTGCTTGTGAGTTTAAGGCCAGCCTGAACTATATAGTGAGACCGCACCTCAAAAACAGGAAGGAAGGGAAAAAAAACAGGAAGGAAGGAAGGAAGGAAGGAAGGAAGGAAGGAAGGAAGGAAGGAAGGAAGGGAAAGAAAACTGTATGACCATCAATCATTCACTTCCTTCGTGCCTGCACCCTAGGAAACTGCGTCTTCCTCCTTCCCTCGAGCTGGCCCTATTCTGGTATAAAGGAAATTCTCAAACGTATAACCTGACAGTGTATTAAGAGCAGGAAAGGCAGGCCCAGCCCGATGACACTCAGCCAGCCTTGAGCGCCCCACGCCAGCTCCAACAGTAAGACAGACATAGCTCAGCCAGAAAGCACATTTTGCACTGGCTCAGCCAAAGACAATGACTGATTCTACTCCCTCACTGCAGCGCCTGACCTCCCTGCTGTGGGATAAGAAACCCCCTTCAGGCCAGAACAAGTCTGCCTGGAGACATATTTCCCAGCCTGTGTGACCAGTTACTAAGGAACCTGGTCTCAGCCTTTTGTACGTCCTTCCTAAACCTATCTAAGTGTCTGTTTAACCCCAAGGCTGGGCTGGTGATTTGGAGCTCAGTTTCCTGTAGCCCACTGGAGTATTTATAAAGAGCTCTTTCCAGCTCGTTGGTGCCTGCGGGCCTTCCAACTGATTGGGTCCTGTTTTTTTTTCACAACACTGGGATTTCACATGCGTGGAAGCATGAACTATGAGCTCTTTTTTTGCTTTTGTGTCTATGGTTCCTCCACACCCTGACACACATCAGTACTTCCCTTGTCATGGGCCAGTACCAGTCTACCATCATGAACATATACACTCATCCACTGACAACCATTTGGCTTAGGAAAAGTGGGTCTGTAAACAGTCGTTGAGGAGCTTTTGCCTGGACCTTTTCATTCTCTTGGGTTCCCATCCAGCTGTGGAATCAACTAGGCACCTCCCCATTTCATCTTTTGAGGAACGAGCAAATGGTACCCATGGCTACACTGAATATCTTTTCATGTGCTTATTGGCTATTTGTGGGTCATTTAAACTCCCTGCCTTAGATTTAGGTCATCTCTTTGTGATTGTTTACTGTATATTCCAGATATAAGCCCTTTATCAAATTTACAATTTTTCTCCATTCTATGGATCCTTTTTTCACTTTCTTGATGTTCCTGGATGCACCAAAGTTTTTAATTTTGATTTCATCTGTTCTGTTGTCTGTAGCTCTGTGGTCACAGAGAAGTTACTGCTCAATCCAAGCTCATAAAGACTCACACATTTCTTAGAAAATTCTTAGTAGTCTTAGTGCTTCAGTTTAAGTCTTAATCCTTTTGGGAATCTTGTTTTGTGTTACAACTTCACTCTTCTGAATGTATTTAGTTGTTCCGGCACTATTTCTGGAAAAATAATTCTTTTTCCCATTAAATTGTCCTAGCAATTTTGTCAAAAATCAGTTGACTGTCAACGTGAGAGTCATTTCCGGACTCTCACCTCTGCTCTTCCGGGCTTGTCCTCCTGCAGCTGTCTTGATTACAGTGGCTCTGTGCTAAGTTTTGGACCTGCAATGTATGGATTCTCCAACTTTTACAAATTCTTCTTTTCCAGACTGTTTTGGCTATTCTAGGACCCTGGAAGAATCTGTGAATTTTAGGATCAGTTCATCATTTTGGCAAAAAACCCAGCAGGGACTTTGATAGGAACGGCAGGGAATCTGTGAATCAGCTCTGGGAATACGGTCACCTTAATGGTACTGTCTTCTAACTCACACCTGGAGCTTTTCTGGAGAAAGGGGGTCTTTTCACCAGTGGTTTTATATATATGTACACACATGCACCTGGATATTTACACATACATGTGCATACATGCACAGTGAAATGTGACACTCAAAGACTATATCCCTAAGTTACATACTTAGCACAATAAGCTGAGGAGATAAAGCACATGTCTACAAACATGCTTTTCAAAATAGTATAAACCTTCATTTTAGGATCTTAATCAAATTAGTTGTGATGCATGCAGAATCAACCCTAGTAACAAAGCAAGATGAGACAGGCAATAAATAGCAAAATAAGAGTAGTTAACATTTGCATAAGACCTTTCTATGAGTCAGGAGCTAAGAGTTTCCATCTCCCTTAGTTATCAGGATCCTGTGACTTAGATGTGACCCTACTCACGTTATAAGGCAGGGAGGCTGGGATTCCTCAAGGTTCCTAGCGGGGATCCCCTATCCATCCCTCACCTCAAGGCTCACAATACTGAGGCACAGGTGAGAAAACCAAAGCCCCGAGCCTGCCATGGAAAACTCCAAGTCCAGGCCAGTGACCTGCAGTGACCTTTCTCACCTGCACTCACTGAAAGGTCCCGTGGCTGGGCCACATCCCACACTGTCAATGACAACAGAGGATGATGGGAAAGAACACATGCTAGAGGCAGCTGACATGACAGCCCCGTGCAGTCCCGCTCTGGAAGCCCCAAGGAGTCGCCCCAAACCAGCGCGGAACTTCACTCCTCTGAATGTGTCTAGTTGTTCTGGCACTATTTCTGGAAAAATGATTCTTTTTCCCATTACGTTGTCCTTGCAATTTTGTCAAAAATCAATTTACTGTCGACGTGTCAATCCCCACTGCTCATGCTCGGTGCTTGAGCCGCTTTCCCCCCGCAGGCGTGAGCCCACACCAAGCTGTCGCCTTCCACAGCCGATGCGCTCGTAGCTCACCAAAACTGAGGAGCCCGCCTGGCCTGTCACTCACCTGAATGAGTGGGTTTCAAGCTAGACTGTGCTTTAATGTCTTTCAATACCAGCTATTAATTCCAAAAATCGGCAATTTATCCTAAGCTGAATCGCATGGGTAAGGAATACCTCCGTGCCTGAATTTTAAATGTTGTTGCTGTAAACCTATGAACCACCCCAATTTCGAGTCACCTTTTATCTCCCCACCAGCACCACCCCGATTCTCCCAGGCTGCCCTGCTCACCTCTGCCCACAGCTGCCACAAAGCACAAAGTCAGTGCGCCGGGCAGGCTCAAAATAGCAGCGAGTTGAAGGCCTCCTCTAACTGGAAGTGCGCAGCGCTACTGGCCACGCAGGCCCGAGTGCCAAGCAGAGGCCGCTCTGCTTTTCGATTTAGTAGAAAGCACCCGTTTACCCAAAGCCTGCTCTGAGGAGATGGGGCGGCTCCGCCCCTAGCCTAGAGGCTGCTGGGCTCTTCCAGCACCTCCCTCCCTCTCCCCCTCCCTTGGGTGGCACTGATGGCATTGCAGCTTCTGCCCACCGTGGCTGGGGAGGGGGCAGCACTTATGTCTTAGGCCGAGGGAGTCTGGAGACAATACTGCTGTAAAAGGAGAACCTCACTCTAAAGCTGGGTGCAGGAGACATTACCAAGACTTCAGGGATGCATTCGGGAGCCAGGGCTGCAGCAGGGGGACCTGCAGGGAAACAGAAGCGGTCTTCTGGACCACCTCCCCGTTATGGAGACACCATAAACATCCTATTAAGCCAAATATGGAAATGAGGACATTTTATTTATAGGAAAAAAATTAAGGCTTACAGACAATTGACAGCAACATACAACAAATTTCTAAAACACAAACAAGAAATTCCCAAGTCTCTGGCAGCACCCGTGGGAGAAAGGTGGCTGGTTCTCCCCAGGACTCAACATAAATCAGAGCAAATACCTAGAAGGTACTTCAGTGTGCAGAGATGTTAACACCCTGATTTTGAACATGTTTGAAAATAATGACCCAGGCACAGCGGTGTAATTCCAGCACTCAGGAAGCTGAGGCAGGAGGATCGCTGCAAGTTCGAGGCCAGCCTGAACTACAGAGTGAGACCCTGCCTCAGAAAACTAGAAAACCCCAAACTGGCTTGCAGTGGACGACGGTGGTCTCCACTGAACGATCACAATCGTGATGATTCTGCTCCATCTGCAGGCAGGGTAATTTGCCAAGATGACTGTTTTTACAAATGTCATTTCGTGCACACTGTTTCCCCAGTGCCAAGGCCAAGCTTAGGGCCCCATGTGCGCTAAGAAGCGCTCCACCCTGAGAGATGAGTGTCCTGCAGCAACTTGGAGTTCTAGGGTAGCAATGCATGCCTTCAAGACTGAGGAACAGTTCCAATTCATCAAAGAGCAGCAAAAACGTCTCTGCTTTGCCTGGGTCACTTCTGCCCTTCACTCCTGCTTAAAAGCAAAGGCTGACAGTTTCTGATTAGCAGAAAGATCAAAAGACTTTTGCTTTTTGGGCAAATTCAGATTTTCCTTTGCTGCTTCTTCCTGGCCTTCTGAGTCGTGACTCCCACCGGCCACGCGTTTTCGCTTCCTGGCTTCCTCTCCGTGGCTGGCAGCTCCCGCCTTGGCTCTGTTAGTCCACTCCTTGGTGAGAAGAGCAGGGTGAGGAGGAAATAGTTTTAAGCAATAGCAAAAAAATTGGATAGAAATGATTTCTTTACATTTCTAGGTAACATTCTTACAGATAAGGCAGAAATATTAAGCTAACCGTTAAGGGTTCTGATTATCAGCCGTTCTTTTTTTTTTTTTTTTTTGGGTACTGGGGATCGAACTCACAACACTGCGCTTGCAAGGCAGGTGCTTATGCTGCTGAGCTAAATCCCCAGCCCAATATCAGCAGATCTTTTATTTTATTTTTCTATGTTTTGGTGTTTTTGAGACAGGGTCTTGCTATGTGGTTCAGTGGGGCCTTGTGTTCACTTTGTAACCCATGTGGGTCTCGAACTCACAACGATCCTCCTGTCTGAGCTTCCCGGGTGCTGGGATTACAGAAGTGTGCCTCTATGCCCGGTTTCAGATCTTTTATTCTTCAGGAACGGATATTTGCAACTGTTGGACAAGGGGTTGATGATGTTCAGAATATTTAAGGAACTTTAAAAAATCCATAGACAGCTGGGTGTGGTGGTGCACACCTGTAACCCAGTGCTCTGGACGCTGAGACAGAAGGATTGTTTTAAGTTTGAGACCAGCCTGGGTTACAGTGAGCTCAAGGCCAGTCTGAACTGCATAGTGAGACTCTGTCTCAAAAAGACATAAAAAACCCCCCAAAATAAATCAAAAAACGAACAACTCTGCAGCCAAAAATCAACTCAGTTAAACAATGGCCAATGTATTTGAAGAATGTGCATTTCTCTAAGAAGGCACGCAAGGGGCCACAGGTACACAAAAATGCTCGGATCAGGAATCGACAAGGAAACGCAAGTCAGAGTACAGTCGGACACTGCCTGACCCTGAGAACAGCAAAAACACCGAGGAGCAAGCGCTCTGTGGAGGGAGCACGGGCGGCCTCGCACCCTGCTGGGGAGGTGCCCAAGTCTCCCCAGCACAAGGCTGGCCGAGAGGCCCAGGGCCCCAGGGGAGCGGGGGACACCACACTGCCATGTTCAGCACGGCTGAGAGGGCACCAAGTGTGCACTGACCGAGGAGTGGATAAAGCGCGTGCTGTCTTTTCAGTGCCACACTGTCAGGTGATGCCCTGTCACTAGTGATGGAAAGGGAGACGACATTAAGAGGAAAAAGCCAGGAGGATAAACGCTGCACGCCTGCACTCACTCACCCGGAGCCTGAAAGAGTGAGTGGGCTGGAGACACAGCTCAGGGCACGAGGCATGAGGCACGAGGCCTCCCAACACCATGGAAAATAGACAAAAATGAATTTACGCTGGGTACAGTGGCACACACCTGGAACCCCAGCACCTGGGAGGCTGAGGCAGGAGGATCCCTGCAAGCTTGTAGCAGCCTGGGCTACAAAGCGAGCTCAAATCCAGTCTGAACTACACAGTGAAACCCTGTCTCAAAAAAACCAAAAAAATGTTGACTTCACAAAGGCAGGACAGGTCACTGAGGCTGGGCTGAGGGGCTGTGGGTGTATCGGGAAGGTCAGCAGCGGGCACTAGGCAGCCACTATAAACAGTACTGTGCAGAAGGCTTCAAAGAGCTGGGAGAAGGGTTGACGTTTTCACTTAACGCATCAAGGAGTATCTGCAGGGGTGACACACTGCTTCTAAGTCCGATTTAAAGGAGACAGTGTGTTCGCGCACTGACCCTAACGGGTGGCCTGCTAATGTGCACATTTTTATGTGGTAGTTAAATATTGAAAGCATGTCTAAAAACATCAAGTCTTTTATTAATTGCAGAGAACACTAAAAAACTGCCATTCTATTTCTGTAATATTTCATTCTAAATGCAGCTTGTCATTATTCATACTAAGTACAAAACTGTATAACTGCTGGAATTTTTTGAGCTAATATAGGGTTCTTTCAGAGGTGGAGAAGGTAGTTTCCAATGCTGGAGACTCAACGCAGAGCCCTGGTATTGAGCTACAGAGAATTTTTACTTATTGATATTTTATTTTGATACAGGCTCTTGCTAAGGTGCCCAGACTGGGTAAGAACTTGCAATCCTCCTGCCTCAGCCTCCCAGGGCCGCCATGCCATGCTGCTGACTGTAGATTTACGTGTAACTGCAGGAAAGGTCCTGAGTGGCCTTGACCCAGTGTAATCAGTGCAAACATCGTTCAGAACCACAGTCGGTCCTCACAGGCAGGGTAGGGACGCTGGAGCAGCCTTCATCCACCTCCCAGCCGACTGTGTGACAGGCAGGTGCACCTGCATCGCCCCCTGCCCCCCGCAACCTGACCCTGTGGCTCCCTGTGGGGATCATGGCCCTCATGATCCCCGCCCCACTGACCACCACCCGTTTTTCTTGATTCAAAACACACGCTGTCTACTCCCACTTCTGCCACCCAACAGCCTCTGGTCAGAGAACATTCACTCTACAAGGACCAACAAGGCACAGCATTTCGTCTACCTCTTACTCTTTCAGACTGGAATAGTTCCCTTCCTCCTGCTTCACTTTCCTGGCCATTTACAATTAGCTTCCCACCCAGCACTGGGAATGGAGCTGCACTGAGCTGCAGCCCCGCCCCTTTTTAATTTTTATTTATTTATGGGGTGGGTACCAGGAATTGAACTTGGGCCTCACACTTGCCAGGTAGGCGCTGCACCACTGAGCTATATCCCCGGCCCTTTATTCTCTATTTCCAGACAAGGCCTCTGGCTACAATGCCTAAGTGCCCAGGCTGGGCTGGAACTTGCGGTCCTCTTCCCCGGCCTCCCAGAGTGCTAGGATTACAGGTGTGCACCACGTCTGGCTCACACTGAATTCTGAGCATTCAAAGCCACACACACAGGCTGCAAATGCGCCTCAGTGGAGGCTGCCTGCACAGTGGGTGCAGGGCTCTGGGTTCAGGTGTTGTCTTTCCTCTCACTCACTCAGATGTCTGGGTCTCTAATTCTGCAGAATCTTTATTCCCTTTAGAAATACTGACAAAAAAGATCAGGATACATAAACTCCATAAATGGATTGTACAAGGGGCTGGGAGGGAGTAGGCCAGATTCTAATTTCCTCGTTACTCGAGACCTTCATGCATAAACCCCAGAGGGAGTGGCTGTGTCACTGTCACTGTGGTGGTGGGGAGATGGCGGGGGTGAGGTCCTGGTGCACGATGCACAAGATTCCTAACTTCCCAAGGAGGCCGGCTTCTCCTCCCTCCCAAGGCAGCTGGACAGAAACCTGATCCCTGCGGGAAAGGTGGGGACTGAACAGGACACCAGCTTTCCCCCCAAAAAGAGTGTTCTTGGTAAGCAGGTGGCTTTTTACAATTCCACTTGCAAGGATCACAGTGTAGTAGTTCAAAAATATGAATTAACTTTTTTTTTTCTCTTTTTGAGACAGGGTCTCACTATGCAGTTCAGGCTGACCTTGAGCTCACTTTGTAACCCAGGCTGGTCTCCAACTCACAATAATCCTCCTGCTTCAGCCTCTGGAGTGCTGGGATTACAGCTGGGAGCCACCTTTGTTTTTACTTATTCATCATTTTTGCTTTTGATTTACAACTAAAGGATCTTTTCTTGAGGGTATTTCCTGAACAACAAACATGGAGGAACTATACCAACTGCCTAAAAATTAAGCATTATCACTGAGCAGGAATTAGCACAACTCCACATGCTTGGAACTGACATTTCCATTTATTTAATTTCCTCTCTACCATGAGTTTTACGCTGTATTCAATTTTCTAAACACAGATGAAGGCACTTCTATGAAACATGTTAAGCCTGGAAAATTCGCAAAGATCTTAATCTCAGCCCAGTTATCCTTACCTTCCTTTCTTCAGCTGACAAAATTCTAAATCGACTCATTCCTTCTTTGATTATGTCTGCTTCATCTGAAAAGTCAGGATTGTCAGACAAAATAATACTTCTATTTTCTTCCAGCCACATCTGGAACCCAGTCTTTGGCCTAAAATAGCAATTGTATTAAAAAAAAAAAAAGATGGTCACTACACAGTGTAAAGTTTTATGGTTTGAGACAGGGTCTCACTATATAGTCCAGGCTGGTTTCGAACTGGATTCTCCTGCCTCAGCATACCCAGTACTGCCATTACAGGTGTGAAATGCCACCCCCTGCTCTTGCCACTTTTTAAATTAGTAGTTAACCATCAGTCTTTATCCACCTGCATAAAGTAAGGGAGACCCCACTATCCTGCAAGGACTCACACTGCTCTGAGTGTCCAGGGACCGAAGGATTAATATGCTGAGAAACCCACCGAAAAGCCAACACGGTGGTCACTCATGCATGTCCCAAGGGCATCAACACAAGTGTCATGCCTCGGACTCCCTTTCTCAAGGCTGCCGGCTTCCACCCTGCCCACTTGGCCCAGCAGCCCCGGGTCACTGTCCTGACTTCCATGGGGCTCTCCCAACCCCTTGCCCCACTCTCTGGGCACCCTGGGTGCTCTCCCCATTGGGGCCCCCACATCACAGGCGCTGTAAGTGAAGATTGGGGAGCCTCCCCGGCTCCAGCAGTGTACCCCCTGGGCATCCTAAGGGCTTCGAGTGACCACCGGCTCCTTCAGGACATGGACCCGGGTTGCTGCCAGTGAGCACCCCACTGCAAAGCCCAGGACAGGGGCTCAGAGGGTGGGGTTAGGCCAGATGAGGGCAGCCGGGTCCCCATGTCTACTGCTGCTCCACGCAGCCCAAAGGGCGAGTTCAAGCATACAACAAGGATGCCGGGCAAACAGGCATGGCAAGATCATAAAGGGGAGCCGGGCACGGCAGCGCACAACTGTGATCCCAGCACTGGGGAGGGTGAGGCAGAAAGGCTGTCGTGAGATGGAGGCCAGTCCTGGCTACATAGTGAGATCCCATTTCAAAAGCAAAAAGAAAAACATTTAAAAGGAAACAAGAATATAGGATATAAAACTGTACCTCTAATACGAACCTCATTAAGTATAAAAGCTTAAATTCACTAAAAAAGCATTAGAAGAAAAGGACTACTTCTATAAAACAGTAAAATCGAGTTGTCTAAACTTACAGGCGCTTGTGCCACAAGTAATTTCTTAAAGATTTCAAAGGGTGTGTTTAAAAAAAAAAAAAAAGTGGTTTTCATATAAGCAACTGATAGTTGGAAAGCAGAATGATCGATATTCTTAAATAAAATTTTCACTTAAGATATAAATTGAATTTTAAAAATGAAACAGAAAGCAACTACAATTTAAACCACAGCTAGGGGTAGGAAATCAGCTCAGCAGCATAAGTGCCTGCCTGGCAAGTGTGAGGTCCTGAGTTTGACTCCTGGTACCAAATACAAGACACAAAAAACCCCAAACTGCAGTTATCCTCTTCTACTCAAATTAAACTACTTAAAAAAATGAGAAGCTGAACGTGGTGGTAACTGCCTACAGTCACAGCATTCTGGAGGCTGAAGCAGGAGGATAATCTTGAGTTCAAGGCCACCTTCAGCTACATAGTGAGTTCAAGGCCAGCCTGAACTACAAAGCAAGACCCTCTCTTGGAAAAAAAAAAAAAAAGAAAATGGAGATATTCAATGCTAAAAGAAAAATGGTATCTTTTTAAATTTAATTGATACATCTACAATAAATCTAGCAAACTAAGCTAGGTGTGGTGGTACATGCCTGCAACCCCAGCTATGAAGAAGGCTGAGGCAGGAGGACATTGGGATGCAGGAGTTTGAGGGCTGTCTAGAGACCTCACCTCAGAAAAAAATGAAAAAAGAAAAGAAAGAAGTGAGGGAGAAAGGGAAAGAGGGAAGGAAGTAACAGACTTTAAATGTACTGCATTGGTGGAAAGGGACAAGCAGGAATTCTCATGTTGCTGGAGACACCTAAAATGACACATGTATGTAAAACCTCTTGGTAATCTCTACCAGTATTAGAAGTGGATAATAATTGGAACTGCAAGAAAACAGGAAATATAATATATAAATAATACGGCATTTATATAAATTTATACACACACACACACGTATTGTTTTGTGATGGTCTCACGATGCAGTTCAGACTGGCCTCAAACCCATGATGACTCTCCTGCCTCAGCCTCCCCAGAGCTGGGTGCCAGCACAGCTGGCTGGCCTAGGTACTTTTATCTTTTGTTGTTGTTTCCCAAGCAGCTGTACTATAAAGAACAAAACTGAGCCTGTGAAATGTCGTGCCCCAGTGGGATGTACCCACGCAGAATCGAAGGCACACTTAGCCAGCGCTGCAGCTTCCTGATGCCACCTGCATCCGAGCACGGGGCCAAGCCCGGCCCTACCCATGGTGTGGAGCAGCAGGCGCGTGCGCAGATTCTGGGTAACCAGCCGCGTCCGCCATCCCGGCCTGCAGCTCGGCGGGGCCCTGCACGCACTGACCTCTGGGTTTCAGCGTCCGGAGCACACACAGCTGGGGCTGTGGGGGCCGCGTGCGTGGGGTCCTCCGCCTTCACCCCCGCAGGCTGCTCGGCCTGAGCAGCTCTCTTCTGGAAATAGGATGCGGCAGAGGCCTGGAAAACAAGCAGCGGTGCTGAATCAAACAGACCTTACGCTACGACCCGAACCCCGATGCACGCGAAGGAACGTGCATGGTTACGTAGGATCCTTCTTCCAACAAGCGAGGCTTTAAGCTCTCAGCTGAAGATAAACATAGACACGGGAAGCCCAAAAGCACTGCGTGTCACACTCCGTTGTCTCCCAAACGGGTAAAATGACAGGAAACGGAGAAGAAAAGGAATAAATTCAGTTAACTGACGACACACATGGGTGGAACACACGTAGGACGGAGGGCAAACTCAGAACACAGACCGAGGGCTGCATAGGACAGTGGCCTGATTAACAAGGGGAGGTGTTAAGCCTGCAGACAGACGCCAGAGGCTCTGAGAATGGACGGACAGACAGACAGACACGAATGATTCTGGAACAGACCCCTAACCAAAACCACCCCCGAGCTAGACAACCAGGGACACCCGGCTCCTCCTAGCGCTCCAGACCTGCCGTCATCCGCCGGCGCAGGCCGAACGGTACCTGCTTGGACTTCGGCCTTGGAAGCAGCGGCTTGATGACCAGAGACTTCTCACTGCCAGCCGCCCGGTGCGGGGCAGCAGGTTTCCTGGGCAGTCTGCTCATACTGTCTAAAATATGGGTTGAACGTGGTGGGTTCGTGGCCGGGGCTGGCTCTTTGGAATTGGCCAACACCTAAGAGCAAGCATCTCATGTTTAAAGGGGGAAACAAAACTTCCCGCAGATTCATTTTTCCTTTAGATTTCTGTCCCATTCGTATTGTGGTGTCCTTTGGAAATGACTACGCAAGGTTACGGCTACGATCCAAAGTGAGACACTGTACACCCCTCAAACACCACATCCCCCAAACAGGTCGCGCGGCCCTGAGCCGCCAAACCCGGACAGCAGACAGGAAGAATAACTCAGCCCTCTGCAGCCAGAGCCGCTGCTCTCCAGGGAGGCAGCGGGAGGTATTTCTTGGTCCAGTTATATATTTAAATAATAGAAAACGTCACTGGGAGTTTACCTTGAAGGGGTTCACCCGTCCCTGGTTGCCAAGAGTAACTGCACCTTTCACAAAAAAGAGACCTTTACTTAACTCTAGTGGCAAACAGCAGATGACTTCCAGCTTCTGTAACAGATTGAATATTTTTGTCTGTATGTGGTATATAAAAATACAGGTGCCTTGTCACTGTAAACTCTCGTTAACACACACAGATGACTTGGTCCCCACTCCCAGGGCAGAGGATTACAATGGGAACACCCTGACTGCCTGATGAGACACCCCCACCCCTCCTCTTCCTGATGCGCAGCGCGGGGGACCCAGGGCCCGGCCTGTCCTGCCTTCCTCCCCCAGCATCTGCTCCTCTCCCCGACACGGAACTGCATCGCTCAGCCAGACCTCGACCTGCGCTCCCGATCCTAATGTCTCTGAGACACCCGCTTACCTCACAGCACCCCATTGCTCCACCCGGGTGGCTCCCCCGACTTGGCAGAGGCTGGGTGCTCCTCACTCCCCACTCCTACCCTGCACCTCGGAAAGACTCCCTTGTGAGGCCTTTCTTGGGGTCCCCACCCATTCCCCAGCACTGTCAGGGTCACATACGCTTAACATCATACACATGCCTTTCAAGCTAACTGTTTTGTGAGTTAATTTTTATCTAAGTAATATTTGTATACAATTTTTAAAGTAGTACTAAAGTGCTGGGGATTTAGCTCAATGGTGTAAGCCGCTGCCTGGCAAGCACAAGGTCATGAGTTCAATCCTAGTACCAAAAAAAAAAAAAAGTAGTACTGAAGCAGTATAGGCACATAATTTTAAAAGTCAAATGGCATTATAAGGATTCTGTAAAAACAAACAGAACGAAACCCCAGGAGTCCCCTGCTCTGGCCTCTCCTGTCCCTGGCCTTACTCCCCAAAGCAAGTACTTCTGACTCCCCTTAAGTGTTTCTCTAGCACCCTGAAAGCTTCCTTAGTGATACATCTGTCTGCCCCATCTGTCCCCCCAGCAGGACAAAAGTGCATTAGCCAGGGATCAACCATGAGCATCTAGTCAGAGTTCCACATTTCTATAGGGCAAAATGCCTGACACACACCAGGGATTCAATAAATAGGAGTTCAACAGTCAGTTTCACAGGTTACATCTCCAACAAAAACAACACTAACACAAGTCCCAAAAGGGAGACTGTGCTAAAGCAGATAAATCACTTTAAAACCACTGGTAAAACTTCCCTGACATTACAAATTTATGAGGATTTCTCACCTGACTTAACACCTGGCACATCAGAGGTACCGGCACTTTTGGAGAAAGAGTTCTGTCCTAGGTATGATTAAAAACAGCTCAATGTAAATGATGAAAATAAAGCCATTGATGTTATTCAAGAATCAGAGACCAATCAGAGCTGTCTCAAGCAAAGACAGCTTGAGAAGGTGCAGGGATTCGAGGTCCCCTGATCATGCCAGTTGGGGACGGCCGAAGCCCAGACATTTGTCCTCTCCTGCTGCAAAGGTGTCTCACCGTGCTTGTGGGGTTTGGGGTTCTCTTCCGTTTCATCAGCGCTGCTGTCCTCAGCGTCTTCTTCCACCTGATTTCTGAGCTGTGGCTGGCCCCACTCTGTGGCCGTCTTACTGTGACTAATAGACAACAGCACAACTCAGTGAGGAGCTACGAAAACGCTGACTTAACATTCAGAATGTGCAAGGAAAATGCCAACAACTGAATTTCTTTACCCGGCATTCAACTTTTGTCTGAAATCCTCCTCCTCCTCTTCCTCCTCCTCCTCTGCCTCAGTGGCTGCCAGTTCAGCTGCCTTCTCTACAGCCAGTTCACTAAGTTTTTGGGCCAATATTAATTTCCGAGAGCGAGAAGCATATTTAATGGCTAAATTTACAGCATTCTGAGTCATCAGATCTGCAAGTTCCACGCAACGGAATTCTCGCTCCAGTTTACAAGAAAGCTAAACCGAAAAGAGGGAAAAAAACCCACTCAAATTATGTTCAGTAAAAACTTCTCAAAAACAGATAGTACCGCTCTTTAAATACTGTATCTCCTCAGTTCTAAGATGCGTAATTTTACACATTAGCAAGTCTGCAACTGAAACGCATCTTATACTTAAAGCTGGGTCTGTGTGGCAGAACTTTTTTGTCTATGGCTTAACAAAATCACAGTGCATGTTACAATCAACAGATCAATAGCTGCTTCGATTCAATGCTACATGGCACATCATTTCAAGTTGCAAATTGCAAGGAAGGAAAGAAGCTTGTTTAAAAGTCAAATATGGCTCTTTTTGGGATTTTTTTTTTTTTTTGAGATGGGGGGTCTCATACTATGTAGTTCAGACTGGTTTTGAACTCTCTATGTAGCCCAGGCTGACCTCAAACTCATGGTGATCCCCCTGCCTCAGCCTCCTGAGTGCTGGGATTATAGGGATTGCCACCACACTTGTTCAGATGTAGTTCTTTTATAATCCCAGCACTCGGAGGCTAAAGTGGATCATTGGGAGTTTGAGACCAGCCTGGGCTACCAAGTGAGCTCAAGGCCAGCCCGAACTACACAGCAAGACCCTGCCTCAAAAAACCACAAAAAAAGTTAACTACCTTTAGAACTAGTGCATAAATGCTACTACATGAATTGGGGTGGGAAGATTTATCCTTAAATTTTTAAGTGTGTCTGTGTATGATCTTCAATTACCAGAAAAAGACACCTAACTTCCAAATGAGCAATTCCATGTTCCTGCTCCATATTTTTATACTGCAATCATAAAATGAACAGCATGCCTTTAATGTGTTTTAGAAAACACTGCCATTTGGTCTGCATTTTTGCCAACTCCAACGTGGTGACTGAGTTTCGAAGTGAGGAACCATGCTATCTGAAGCCCACTGAGGGGCTCATCATTCAGAGCAGGAGCAGTTTGTCACCTGGTCCGCGTCGGACCCCTGTGCATAGGAGCTGCTGGACAATACTGGCCGGCAGGTCCTGCTGGAGACATCCAGGACCATCCACCCATCCAAAGTGCTCTTAATGGGGCACTGGGTCTTGGGGGCAAAGGAGTGGAAAGGGAGTGACAGGAGTCTCAGCGATGGGGCTGAATGAAGCTAGTCACCACTGTCAAAGGCTGACAACTGGCTCAGAATGAGAACTGAAACACAGGAACTGGGAGATACCTTGCTCCAAAGATAAATGCAGCCCAGTGCCCAAGGTACTGAGGCTGGCCCCTGGCTCCGGACAGATTTTTACTGCATGTGGCTTCTAACTGGAAGAGGCTTACAGAAAATAGGTATATCTGAAACAGTGGCTGACCCTGGTGATGTCACTGTCCCGAGCAACACCTGTGATGAAGCGGGAGCCCGAGTGGTGGCTCTGTGTCCTGGAGCAGCAGTGTCAGCTGCAAACACACAGGGGCCAAAGCACCAGGAGTTTATTTCTGTCAGTCTCAGCTAAGAGGTGATGCTTTCAACATTTTAATGGCAACGTCACATGGGAAACAGAACTCTTACAGAGGAAAAATGTGTTAAGACTCAAGACTCTTAGGTGGTAGAACTTGATGCTTATTCACGTCTTTCAGAAATTTAACCGACAGAAAACATTTAACTTTCATTTTCTCAGTGTATTTATTTTACTTACCGCAAGCATTTTCATTAAAAGTTCCTGTTGCTCTTTCACTGCTTGATTTTTAGTGCTCTTGTCATACTCGTAACCATTTTCAGCTAAGTAATCCAGGTGGTGGTGAAACAGAAGTGAACGCCAGAACTGTTCCTACAGAACCAAATGAAAACGCTCAGCGCCAAACTTTACCTAATACCAGCAAGTACCAAGTATTTACCTTAGGATTCCAGTTTCTGGACGCTTTCTAAAAATCCTCTTTTCTGTAACTTTAATTTACAATTCAAATTCGAGTGACATTCTGGCTTGGCTCTGTCTTCAATCCTTAAAATAGGAAGGTGCAGGTGTCTCTACCCATAGTGCTCTGAACAGATTCCCAGCCATCATGATTAATGTTCAGAGAACTTGGTAAGCTGGCATTTTAACTAGCAAGAGGACTCGTTTCTTATTTAGAGACACTGACTGCCAGATTTCAAATGACTCTTATGACACAGGCTTAGGACAAACCAGATGCTTTTGTCACAATGCAGCAGGACCTACAGGACCCAGAGAGGACAGCCCTGACAGTCCTAACCTTTTTACCTCCTCAACAAAGGCCCCAGAAGCAAACAACAGGATAATACATGCTTGACATTAGTCATCATGGTGACTGTAAAATGTCTGTGCGACCAAGCTCAAAGAGCTGTCGTGAGACTCCCACGTACCTCCATCTGTCCCTTCTCCGATGCGGTCTGACAGTACGGAAGCTTAAAGGGCAGCACGGCCACAGCAGGGCGTGGAAGGGTGGGGGGAAACCGGGAGCCTTTACAGGGGATGCACCTGTGGGGGCGAGGGGGATTCACACCCTGAATACTTTCTGAAATGACACAAAACCACTAACAATCAAAAGCCTTTCAAGAGTTAGTAAGCAGGAACAGTAATGACTCCATTAGCTGGCTGAATGATATATAAGACATTTTTTTTTTTTTTTAGGAAAGCATGTTAGCTTGACCGGGTATGAAGATTATCCCTCCATGTTCTCACCTGTGTTTGGTTAAATAAGCATCACTGCAATCGGCCTCTTCAAACTTTCCTCAGCAAACTGCCAGCCTTGCAAATCCTACCTAACCTGATGAAATGGGGCAACAAACACTTGCCACAGGGGTGATGTCAACAAGACAAAAGCTGACACCTCAGGTTCTCTCTTATTCAGTGAGAAACCCTTGGGACAGACAGTAATGAGATGGTGACATGCCCCAGTGACGCTCAGGTGCCAGTGAGACTGGAGCAGTGTCCCGTATCAATGGGAAGGCAGTCTAATAGGAACCAGTGCGGACTTGTCTAAACCTCCTCTCAGCAGGCTGAGACTCTGACGATGCCCACCGTGGAAAGAACTTACACAGTTTAACAAACAGTACTCATTTATCACAGAGAGATGTGTGCACTTACAACACTCAGCTTATGCACCCAAAACAAATGTAGGAAACCACTGGAAAACTGTAAGCAACACTGGAAGAACTGTGGACCATTTTCTTACACTGATAAAGTTACCCTATAAACAGTGTTCTGGCCAAGGCTTCTAACATCCATTCACTTAATGCACAGGACACCCTTGCAGCTGGGGCTGAAGCCACGGCCCCCTGGAGGGGAAATACTCAGTAGAAGTCAGGCGCACGGGCTTTTTCCTGCACAGCTCCTTTGTTAAATGCCTACTCGACCAGGTAAGTAGTGAAATACACTAACGCTTTTCAAACTGAAGAGGGTCCCTTTCTGTGAGGCGGGAACGCCTTTCCTTCTTTTTATGGCTACACAATAAAAACACAAATATGCTTCCACTTTCGATCTGGTTGACCGTGCAGTCTTAGCCTCTTTCTCCCGCTCTCCCGTGTCTATCTGGCAGAAACCGGGTCAGCAGAGTCAAGGCAGCAGTGAGAAGACCTCACATCTGATAAAGCTCTTGTGGCGCCTGCCAGGCACCTGATCACACCCCCGTGGGCTGGGGTCACAGGACAAAGACAGCAGACGTGTACAGAGCACAGTGACACATGAGGACACATGTGAATACATGAGAACCGCTGCTTTGTTCCAACAGTCATTTTAGTGTAACATCGCTTTTAAAAAGTATTTTACAGTTCAAAGGCTTTATTGACTTAGACACAGCAAACAATTACAAAGAAAAAGGAGACAAGGATTAGGCTTTTATTAAGAGTCACTTCATGTTTTTGACACAGAGTCTCCCCCTATGTTGTCTAGACTGATCTCAAATTCCTGGGCTCAAGTGATCTCTCCTGCCTCTGCCTCTTCAGTAGCTGAGACTATAGTCAAGCACGTAGCCTTTGGCTTTTAGCAGTCACTTTATTCATTTTTTTTAAAAAACCATGCTGGGAGTTAAACCCAGGGCATCATACGTGCAGAGCCTGTGCCACACCACTGAGCCACAGTCCCGCCCTGATGGTCACTTTTTAAGCCACTTTTACATCAAACCAGAGCGCCAATTCCTATCTCCTATCATTTTACTTGGTTTAAAAACTTGAACTAGCTAGGCATGGTGATGCACACCTGTAATCCCAGCATTTTTGGAGGCTGAGGCAGGAGGATCACAAGTTTGAGCGTAGCCAGGCAACTCAATAGGATTCTGTCTCAAAAAATAAAATAAAAAAATAAAAAGAGCTGGGAAAAGAAATTAAAAAAGAGCTGGGAATGTAGCTCAGGGCAAAGGCTCTGGATTCAATCTATAATCCTCTGTCCCACTACCCCCAAGTCAAAACTTGAACTGAAAAATACTTTTCCTTTGTTAACTATCCTTCTAAAGGAAGAATCAGGAAAAAGAGCCACCAGCACGCCGCTCTGGTAAGTGGCTGTGGCCTGGCAAGCTGCGGCTGCCCCAGGGCAAGAACCGTATCAGCATTTCCTGAGATCTGAGACGCGCCATGTTGGACCTTGGGGTGCTGGGAAAATGGGCAGCCAGTTCACCCCTCTGGTGGGCGGCTATGAGCCTACCGGGTGTGGGCTAAGAATCAAACATCCATATCCCTCCCCCCCAGCAAGTGAGAGCCAGAGATCTGAGCATGTCTTACGAGTCTGACTATATGCGATATAGCAAATAAGGGGGATTTTCTTCTTCCATCTCTTTGAGGTCAAATATTTTTATCTCTGTTTTGCTGTTTTGATCAATGGTATTGCTCTATTCAATATTCTGTTCTTGTAATTTCAGTATTTCCCTTGATATTGCTCTGCCTGATTGAAGGAACTATTGTGAAGAAAACCAGATGTACTATTGTGCCTATTGCTGTTGTCCCGGTGGCCCGCTGTGAGGTTCTGTGCCAATTTCACTGCACTGCCTCAGCTGGCTATGCCCTGTCTTGTTCTGCTGTATTTTACTACCTTCAAAATAAAATAAATAAATAAAGTAAAAAATAATAAATAAGAAAAAAATTTTTAAAAAGTAAATATCAACAAAACAGATCAGCAAGGTACTGAGCAACCTGAAACATGATATAACTAAACAGATAATGGACTTAAAAAGCAAAAGGAGGAAAAGCAGGTGCTCTAAAGGATATAACTGCATGTATATTTAAGGGTGTAGGAATGATAATTATGTTGCTAAGTTTTTGTTGGATCAGAGAACAGAGCTGTTTGCAGCCTCACTGTTTGTCCACTTTTTATGCTTTGATTTTGTAACTTGAACAACTACATTCTGGAAGACAATATGTAATGTATCAACTAGTGATTTCTTACTATTCATTTTTTTTTTGAAATTCTGTATTGTTTCTACCCTTTTTTTCTGTTTTGCTTTATTTTTCCCCTCTCTTTAAAAAAAAAAAAAGAATCAGGAAAAAAACATTCTGACTGCTAATTGGTGGGTTTTGTCTAACATGAATAAGTTTTCTTGAAACTCTGTCCCAAAACCATTTTGGGGAGGAAATGGGAAAAAATAAGCCACAGCTTCTAGAGAGACAAAAGTACTGCACTTCAATTCTTTTCCAAACTGACCACGGAATTATTCTTTTATATTCTGAAGAGTTGAACAAATACCAAATGGCAGAAAACGAAGGCCAAGGTCCACATGAACCTCCAGTCAGTGAGCTTTGCTTTGTCTTCCACGGGGCAGGACTCTAATCACATCGAAGTTAGGGCCCTGCTCAGAGGTGCACGGTGACACGCGCACTGCAGCCACAAGCTTTAATCCACACCGCAGGACACCCGGCACTGGGGCAGTCAGGACCGCAACAAACCTCATTACATCTCCTTTTCCTGTTCATTAAATATAACCCTTACAAGTTTTTAAAAACTAAAGAGAAAAGGAAGTTTGCTGTTTGCAAAAATCAGCTCCTCGGTTATGAATTAAATTAGCAGTGATCAGGAAAACATCTTCAGTGGCAACTATAAAGGCAGATGTGCTAAGCTAAAGTGAATTCAGAGGGAGGCGGGATGATACCGCTGCAAATAGGTTCTTATATTCAGAACTAAATAGAGGTATTTTGAATTAATGAGTGAGTCTGTAAAAAGTATCTTAACAAAATGTATTTTCTTTCCTCTTAAAGGACTCTTGAACAAATGAAAGTATGACTACTGCTGCACTGGGTTAGAAAAAGTATGTGAAATGAAAAGATGGAAGAAACAGGTGACATTAACCACGAAGCCTAACGTTAAGCACCCTAGAACAGTGAAAGAAAGACCCCTCTTCTCATGTAACTGACATCCGAGTGGGGCTCAGTGCTAAGTACTGCAAGCATACCCTCCACATGCACGGACGCAGGTCCTCGTCCCGCTGATTCTGTTACGTGGGGACATTTGGGTTTGAGAGAGGAAAAGAGGCCCAGGGTCTGAGCAGAGAGCCAGGCGCACAGCGAGCCCCCAACTAGGGCGCTGAGGCAGGCAGTGCGGTGCCACCAGGCCCCTCCAGAGGCGTAGGGGCCAGGCACCTTTGCCACCAGCACCAAGCATCGGAACTTCAGCAAGCATGAGGACTGAAGGCTCGCCAGCAAGGACAGGCGGGCCCCACCGCGCTCCCCGGAAGTTCCCGGCGCTGCTGGAGGGTTTTTCTCCCTGGACTTTCATGGGCGGGAAGGAAATGCAAGCCAAGCCGCTGTGCAAAGTGCAGCCGGCTGCTTCGAGCACGCGCTTTCCAATCTCTAAACACCACACAAGTTTATTTTCCAGAATGAAGCCAAAAACCAGGCATGGAGGCACATGCCTGTGATCGAAGCACTTGTGAGGCTGACACAGGTGGGTTGCAGTGAGTTCAAGGCCAGCCTACACCACCTAGTGAGAACCTGTCTCAAAAAAAGAAGCCCGGGAAAAAAAAGGGACAACATCCTGAAATGAATCAGCTGATCACCGTAGATGAATGTGACTTCATGAACTTTCAGCACTTCTCAGGGTCTCACATGTCTGCTTTCACCTCTTCCGACACGGCTCCACGCAGAAGGAACGTTCACTCCTTCAATGCCATCACTCACTCACTCAGTTCCTGCTGGTTCTTTATTTTAATACAGAAAATGTAGGTTTGGGGCCTCTACCGAGCTGTGAGATCTCAGACAAGCTCCCTAATCTCTGGAACCGAGGGGAAAGGCTAACGTAGAGGCAGGGCGCTCAAGGTGGACCCGAAAGAACCGAGGTTACCATTCCTGTACCCTGCGGTGCGGCTGAGCATGCAGGAGCCCACTTAGGTCCCATGAGCTGCTCACAGACCAGGGAGCACAAGTATTCTCCACTTTATGGACTTAGATTTTATCATGTACGTAGAGGATGTGATTTGTAATTACAAATCCATATTAAAAGTGTCAGTTTAGGTCTACAGAAGCTACTATTACTATGAATCATAGAATTCCCAGCATTCGGAAGTTGTGAAGTGGCCAACACCTAAAAAGACTCTCCTGTCTCCCACTGGGCTGGACAATGTATAAAATTCTTCCAGGTCCGAATGCTGCTTACAGCCCATTATTTCTTCATCCCATGCTGACTGTAACAGTTACACATTCCCAGCAATAGTTACCGTGCCTTCGGTGTTTGTTTTTTGGGACAGGCTCTCACTTTGTAGTTCACAGTTAGCTCAGGGTAGCCCTGAATGCCTGGTGATCCTCCTGCCTTCCTTCATCAGGTGGTGGACATTCGCACTGTTTCCACTTCTGAGCTACTGAGAGTAAGTCTGCTGGGCATGCCTGTAAATCCAGCACTGGGGAGGCTGAGGCAGGAGGATCACAAGTTCAAGGTGAGTCTGGGCAACACTAAGTTTGTTCAAGGCCACCCTGGACTAGACAGCAATAACTTGTCTCCCAAAGAAAGAAAGAAAGAAAGAAAGATGGAAGGAGGGAAGGAGGGAAGGAGGGAAGGAGGGAGGGAGGGAGGGAGGGAGGGAGGGAAGAAAGGAAGGAAGGAAGGAAGGAAGGAAGGAAGGAAGGAAGGAAGGAAGGAAGGAAGGAAGGAAAAGAACAGTTCTGACTCAGCTGGCCAGGCCTGATCCACACCTCACACAGCATACACTGCTCGACGTGGTCTACACGCACAACTACCGGGGCAATGGGCTCCTGCTTCTCCAGTTCCGGCAATCTGCGCTCAGCAGGCTGCCCCGGGTACGCCACGCCGCGCTGCGGGAACGGTGATCACCCACCAACCTCGAGTATCAGCGAGCTTGCATGCTCCCTCCTCAGGGTGGCTTTCACAATTCCTGTCAGTTGTGAAGGGTACTTGGTCGAGGGCTGTCTATCCATCACCTTTTCACACACCCGAGGGCCAGCCGTTGCTCCCTCTCTCACGCCCCGTCTTGCGGCTGTCCCCACTGGCTGCTTCCGTGCTGCCTGCCTCCCGGTGAGCTCCCTTTTGTTTTCAGTTGCGGTGCTGGAGATGGAGCCCAGCTCGCTGCACACCAGGGTGGCTCTGGCGCCGCAATCCAGACATTGTGCTGCACCTCCACACAACCCGAAGGGTAAACCCCGACTGAGCCTGGCCTCTGCCCGTCCCATCTGCCCACCGTGCACACCTCGCTCTTTTTTATGTGGCAGACCAGATGACACCAGTCCTCCAGGCGAGGCCCTTAACACAGGCCACATCCAAACTGCTCCAGAGTGGCCTGTAACACAGCCTCGCTTTCTCACAGCAGGAGGGCTTAGTCCCCACCCTTCCGTTCATGTCCCAAAGCCACATTTATAGCCTTCCGACCCCTCAAGGTCATGGGTGCTTCTCTGATCACCAGGCCTTTGCACAGCTGTTTACTCTGCACAGACAGTTCACTCAATCCTTCGTTGACTGACTCGTCGGCTTCAGGGTTTGTCTGTCCATCTTTCTATCAATCAATCTATCTATATTTGTGGTACTCGGGATTGAACCTAGGTCTTGTTAAGTCTCTAAGTTGCCCAGGTTGGGCTTGAATCTGCGATCCTCCTGCATCAGCCTCTCCAGAGTGCTGAGGTGAGAGCTGGGTGCCACCACAACCAGCTAAGAAATCCCACTGTCAATGTTGCTCCTGCTGAGAGTCTTCCCAAATCACCTGGCCCCACTGTGTCCCTCTATGAGCCTCCAGCATGGTCTGCAGAGTGACGGAATGCACCCCAGGTAGACAGTACTATTTCCAGAGCTTCTGTTATCTGTCTCCCCAACCAGACCATCAGCTGGGAGAGACAGCGCCTCACTCCCAGCCCCTCCATGCAGTGCCAACCGACGTTCTTTCAGACTAGGAAGGAACCAAGTGTCAAAAGAGGAAACCTTCCAATACAATAGTAGAGAGCAAAACTCTACCAGCCCCCCACTACAATAACCACTCGCCAGTCCAGTATTTAAATGCAAGGTGACCAAATATTGCACATTAATTTTTATGAGTCACCGTAACAGGAAATCTAAAAATGACAATTTTATTGCATCGATTGAGGAACTGCCCAATTGAAAGATGCTGGCCCAAGCAACACTCAGGAGAGTCAGTACATGAATGGACACGCTGCCTGGTGATCTGCGGGGTGCACTGTGATGTTGGCGGAGCAAAAAAACAAAAACCTTCAAAAGCAGTGGGTTTATACACATTCAACTCTAAATCACAGTTTGAAATAAAAGATTTTTTAGAAACTAGAACTCCTTCCCCTGCTACAGGATGTGAAAGTCACATGGATAAACAAAATTCCTGTTTTGTGGAAGCAAAGCTTTTTGTAAATAAGGGAAAGAAGGATTGAAGGGAGGGAAGAGGAATGGGGAAAAAAAAATCAAGTTACATAGCATATAGGTACAAACCCCCTATGATCAATGTGATCATTATGTATATCTAAAATGCACCAATAAGCCAGGCACGGTGGCGCATGCCTGTAATCCCAGCATTCAGGAGGCTGAGCAGGAGAATCATTGTAAGTTTGAGACCAGCCTGGGCTACAAAGTGAGCTCAAGGCCAGCCTGAACTGCATTTGAGACCCTGTCTCAAAAAGGCAAAAAAATAAACAAATAAATAAAAAATAAAATAAAATATACCAATAGAGTTAATTTAAAAAATTTCTATTCTGTTCAATAAGTTTTGAGTAAAGCAGCTTGCTGAAAACTTTAAAGTAAACACAAACATTTCTCATTTAACAACTATGAAAGCAAGTTCCGGGCCAGGGATACAGCTCAGCAGCACAAGTGCCTGCCCAGTAAGTGCAATGCCCTGAGTTCAACTCCTGGTACAAAAAAAAAAAAAAAACGAAACAAGGAGAAGGAAGAAGAGGAGGAGGAGGAGGAGGAGGGGAGGAGAAGAAGAAAGCAAGTTCTGTACTTGGGCTCACTCAGCCCCCTACAAAGGAATTCCAGGTACCTTTTACAACAAAGTCACCTTCACCTGATCTGTGTCCACCCACCTGAGCTGCTGGGGGTGCTCGTGGATCCCTACCACCCAGTAGTGGTCAGATTTCCCCTTGCAGTGCTCCCTGGTATCACACACAGGCGTCCACGCATTGTCCAGCCCTCTGTTCAGCATCCGAACACAGCCTTCAGAGTCCACATAGCAGGGGGTACCTAGGAAATGGCAAAGAGCTCACTCAGAGGAGCAGCCCCACCTCCAAACTACACACCCGGGGCTCCACTTTCACCTCAAAAGCAAAAAAGAAAAGGCAAATAATCCAAGACTGCTTTCTATAAAACTTTCTGACCTGCACAGCTAAAAATTTATGGAAGAAAACAACTGCCTATGATGTGACAGTTGCCTAAAGACAGAGAAAAACAGAGTTTCAGTGAGCACTGTGCCACCTGCTAGAGCATAACTTTTTTAAAGCCTTTTCAAGAAACAAAATACAGGTGAAGGCCCCTGTTAAGAGACTGGGTCAAGTGCTAGCATCTATACAAGGTGGTGACATAAAGAAAAACGCCTGTCACTCTTTTCTCTCCCTTTTCATTGCTGCCCTTGTCAACTTTCCTTTCCCAACACCTAGGTGAACAATTCTCAGGAACAGGGAGGCATCACTGCTTCTCACTCACTCTACAAACATGCTGGGCAAGTGATCTAAGGAGCCCCTTCCTGTATGCGGCCACAGACCCTCCTCACCCTGCAGCACTAGTGTCAGGGACTGCATCTGACCGGCTCACAGGAAGGGAAAGCAGCGTAAATGGGAGCTATTATTATGTAAGCACAAGCGATCCTATCCCAGCAGGAAGCGATCCAGAAATGACCCACACTCTCCAGACAGACAGGTTTTCAGTTATACAGAAGAGGGGCACAAATCTCTAGCAGCAGAGAATACTCAAGGCCCCGAGAGAGAGCTAACGGGTGCCCTAGAGGAAGGTCTTCCTCATGTCCTTCAGATCGTGGCGTGAGCCACCAGAATGGGGACTGGCACTAGACAGTGGAAACAGTGCGTGAGCCCCAAGTGTAACCTTTAATTCACAGTGCTACTTTAAGAAGGACAAAAAGAAAAGTTAGTTTTTATCGTGTGATCTATTTAATCCAGTATACCTAAAACATTCCCATTTAATATACAGTCAAGGATTAAAACACTGAGATTCTTTCCTATTCCTTTTCTCACACTAAGTCTTCGAAATGCAGAGTATTTTATACTCACATTGGAATTCAGATTAGTCACAGTTCAAGTGCTCCCCAGCTACATGTGGCTAGGAGTTTACACAATGGACAGTACAGTAGAAAATCTGCTAGACTTTGTGCAAAATCTGCTGGGAAAGGCACACCTTCGCTGTCGGTTTACATCTCCTCTTTGCTATTTATCCAGTAAGTGTATATAAGAAACATACAGCTCCCTCTGCGAGTTTTCCAATCATAATTCTTCAAAAATCTTGAACATAAAACAGTGGCCGCTTTGCCTAACAACCGCAGTTTCCAGTTCCACCAACATTAAAATACAGCAACTTAAGTATAAAATATAGGCAATTTATCTTTGAAGAAATTATGAATACAACAGGGCAGGGATTTTCCTCTTGAAAATTATCTTGAAAGAAAGAAACCGATCTTGCCTTCAGCCGAGAACCCGACCCAGCTCAGGTGGGCTCTCCTCGTGAGCGGAAGTGGCTCACCGCGCAGGATCTGCCTTTGCTTCCTCCCCAGCTCTAACAGCTGAACTCCAAGACACTGATCTCCATCGAATCCTGTACCTAGAAAATGGAATACTCGTCAGGCACCCAAGGTTATTCGGCAACACTGCCATCTACATTCTTTCTGAACCGATTGTGTGATCACTTAAATGAACTGGTGCCCGCAGGGGCACGCAGGAGCAGAAGCAGAGGAACACGGTGCAGACTGCTCAGAGGCTGGCTCTCAGTGCTCATTTCTTCACTCAGGAAATACTTAAGAGAACTTCCTGGGCGGGGCACTGTTTTAGGCAAAGGGGCCAAAAGGATAAGTGGTCACTGTTGGCAGGAAATTCATGGATGGGTAGAAGACAGACAAATCAAAAACCAGAAATAGGCCAGGGATATAGCTCAGCAGCCCAGCACTTGCCTGGCAAGTGCAAGGTCCTGAGTTTGATTCCTGATACCAAAATAAACCACCAAAAAAAAAAAAAAAACCAGAAACAAAAAAAAGCCACCAAAGAGTTACATTAGTACTGGTACAGTGCCTGGCAGATGGAAGGGTTACTTTGGACAGAACAGGGGTGGCCATGAGGAGAAAGTACAACTCGAGCTGGGATAGGAATTGCAACTTAGGCCCAGCAAAGCAAGTGTGAAGGGAAGGGAGACCACGGTAGGCAAAGAGAAAGCTTGAGGAGAGGTCAGCAGACAAGAATGAGGTGGGCGTCCAAGGAACACGAGGGGCCTGGCAGCACCAGAACACGGTGCTGAGGGCAAGCGGCCGCAGGAGGCTGGAGCGGGCAGCCGAGGTTGGGCGCACAGGGCCAGCGATCGCCTTGCCGGCTGTGCTTTCTTGACTGTTGCCCGGCACTGAAGGGGAGTCAGGAGGGGCGGAGAGGAGGAGTGGTGGCCTGACTCATGTTTTGAGAAGCCACCTGGCTGCCCTGGGAAGCACACACTGTAAAAGGAAGGAGCAGGAGCTAGAAGACTAAGCAGAGGGTCCAAGGGCGTGAACATCCTGCAGGCTGGGAGGGGCGTGGGCAGGGCAGGAGGGGACGCTGGAGCAGGAGGCCGGCCGGCCACACTCCCACGCTTCTGCAGTCCAAGTCCGGAGGCACAGGGCTGGGGTCGCTGACAATGATTTCCAAGCCACAGGCACAGAGATCAATCTAAGGCCATGGTTTCTGATAAACTCCCTAGAGCAGCTTCTCAACCTTGAATGTATGGGTCTGAGTCATAATATCAGAGCATTAAAGAAAAACAAAATTAAAGAGTAAAATGGGGTGGGAGATTTTTGTTCTGTTCCACTTGTGGACATACACAAAGTGGAACCGCAGAAGCTGTTTTCCTGGTGGCTAAGCTGTGTGAAGGGTGAAACACCCTGACCCTGAACACACCAGACGGGAAGGGCAGATTCCAGCTAAAGGTCAGCGCCAGGCAGGAAGGTGGAAGCAGCAAAGAGGTGAAAACGAGCTGCCAGTGAGGAGAAACGCTGGAGATGAATGGCACAGAAACCGAAAGAATAAAGTATTTCCTACGGGAATGCAAAGAAAAAGAAAAACAGAAGAAGCAGAGAGATCTTCTGTAACCCTGACAAGGCCAGGCCAAGCGCAGAGTGGGGACTGAAGACAGAAGAGGAGGTGAGAAAAAGCAGCAATCTTCGAAAAGTCACATGCGGGGCAGCTTTGGCCCTTCACTTGGGGGCTGGTTCATCTGTGAGGAATAAGCCCTGGCGGTCCTTCAGTGTGCTCGCTGAGAGCTAAGACTCAGACATGGGAGCAAGGAACCTGACTCCACCGTGGAGCCCCGCTACAACCCAGTTCTTCTGTAAGTCACATATTCCCACTGGCACTGCTGTGGGTAAATACAGTAAAATCTCTACATTCAAAGATCATGCTAGCTGGGAGTGGTGGCACTGCTGTAATCCCACCACTGTGGGAGGCTGAGGCAGGAGGAGCACTGCGAGTTCAAGGCCAGCCTGAACTGCATAGCAAGACCCTATCTCAAAAAGACAAGAAAAAAAAAATCATGCTGATGCAAACACTAAATGCAAGAGGAGATACAGGATATAGTTCGAAACAGAAAGAGCAGCAACAACAAAACAAGTAATTTCCATTTTTCTTCAAATCATGGCACATGATAAAAGACTGGAAAAAGAGCTACCTCTGTGATAAACAATGAAAAGCTGCTCTCCGTGTCCGGCCAGTGACACCACAGGCCCAGGGAGGCTGAAGACCTCTTTCTGAACGCCCCCAATGGTGAAGAGCCGCAGGAGCAGGGCGCTGGTGGCGGCGGCGGCCCAGCCCTGGCCCAGGCAGATGGCTTCGACGTCCTCGTTCGGGGGCATGTCCACCATCCACTCTTTGCTGGAGTCCCAAGAACTGAAGTGCAGGCAGTGCAGCTTGCTAAGAGACAAGACAGGAAGTTCCAACCCTCACGCGTGCAATTTTGTCTCTGTGAAAGTTAATCTGGTCACGCGGCCCTGGAGTATGTTTTCCTATATTACACACCACTCGCTCAACCCCTTTCAGAAAGTCATTCTAGAAGACTCTTACACTGAGCCCTAGGAAAACCATAAGCATGTGTGTGAAGGATATTTAAAGAGAAAGAAAAATGCTCACAACAGAATTTAAGCAAAAAAGGGCAGGGTAACAACTGTCAAAAGTGACTCCATCTTGTAAATGCTCATAAAACTACAACCATGAATTTTATAAGACAGGAAGCACCATGATCGGTTTGCTTTTATTTAATATATTTTGAGCTCCTTTACATGCTTTAGCAGGTACTTAGACCAACAGATAGGTAGGTGTGTACACAAAATCACAATGAAAAGCCTTGCATGTAGTTGTGTGTGTGTGTGTGTGAGTGTGTGTGTGTCTTTTGGAGGTAGGGTCTTACTATGTGGTTCAGGCTGACCTTGAGCTCACTTTGTAGCCCAAGCTGGTCTCGAATTTGCAGCAATCGCCTGCCTCAGCCTCCTGAGTGCTGAGATTACAGGCATGTGCCACCATGCCCGGCTCTGAATTTTTTTTTAAAGAAATTTACTTTGTTGAGGCATAGTTTATATACAGTAAATTACATATTGTATACAGTCTGATGTGTAGATAGGTAAGTTACCACTGCATTCAAAATAGTACTTTTTAAAAATCTCTCTAAAATGTTCTCACGTCTTGCAGTTAAATTTATACAAGCAAGCACTTTACCCCTGCACCACAGTCCCAGTTTACTTTAATACACTGAGTCAGTTCACTAACCAATTAAGTTCTGAGATAATGTGTAAATGAGGTAAACAATTAAAACGTTAAAATGACCCAATCCAGTGTTTTTCAGGCTTGAACGTGCATCAGTCCCTGAGGAACTTGTAGAGTTTAGATTCCAGTTGGAAGTCAGAGGCAAACCCTGAGATTCTGCATTTCCAGCAATTTCCCGGGTGACCCACAACTAGTTTGCAGACTAGACTTTGAGCAGAGAGGAGCAAATATATGTCTTCTTTAGGGGGAGGGGAGGTAACTGGGAATCGAACTCAGAACCTTAAACTTGCTAGGCAGGCACTTAACCATTTTAATTTCAAAACCATTTTAAACTCAATAGTGAGTTTAAAACCAGCCTGGGAGCCTTGTGTGGTGGTGCTCACCTGTAATCCCAGCACTCTGGAAGGCTGAGGCAGAAGGATCACTGCAAATTCAACGCCAGCCTCAGCTACATAGTAAGTTCAAAGCTGGCCTGAACTACATGGTAAGACTTTGTGTCCAGGAAAAAAAAAAAAAAAAAAAGACAAGACCACCCGAAATGAATAGACCCGTCTCAAACAAACAAACAAACAACTTTGCCAGGCATGGTGATGGATGCATATAGTGCTTGGAAGTGCTTGGAAGGCTGAAGCAGGAGGATCACCATGATTCCAAGGCTAGCCCAGACTACACAGTGAGTTCAAAGCCAACCTGAACTGCATAGCACGACCATGTCTCATAAAAACAAAAATAAGAATTTTAAAAAGCAGAAGAGAACTTCATACAGAAAGGTATCTACAAGGACATACACTGAAATATTAATAGCGGCTATCCCTGAGAGCAAAATCTCAGCATGAACTTTCACTTTCTAGAAATTCTTTATTTTCTTATCAATGAATGTATTATTCTTTAATAGCAGTAACACTGGCAATGTAAAAAGTAATCCCATCTCCTATGCACTGTAAGTGATGCACAAGTCATTTTGCTACGTAGTTCAGAGGAGGTAAAGAGGGGCGATCAGGGCAGGAACAAACATTTTATCAACTTCTGCTGTTAATGCAGCAGTTCTCTCTGGCAGTGCCCGGTTCTCCCCAGTCACCCTGAGTTTACCTTGCCAGGTCATCCGTGCTCTCGCATGCCAACAAGACAGCTTCGTGGGAGAGGTCTGCGACTGTGTAGTTCAAGCTGTTGGCCAGGTGCGTGGCGTGGTGCACGGAGGTGTCATGGAACTCCACGTCGATGGCGTTGTCCTGATCATCGCTGTAGCAGCGGATGATTCCGACAGAGTTCCACATCTGCAAAGACAAGACGGTGGAACAAGTCTCAAAAAAACGGGACCTCCTAAATCCACAGGCTACTGCTGTGCAAAACCACAGGGCTACAACTCAAACTGCATCGAGGTTTTCATCAGGGAAGCTACCGCATCCCACGTAACCGTTAAGTATTCTTAGATAGCAGGAGTAGTATCGGACCTAAGGTACACACGTGCTCATTTATTAGCAACTGAAGTGTTTAACACGTAAAATAAATTACATGACTGTCGTTAAAAAACTACTTTATAATGGGCTTCTGAAAAACCAAACCATTTAATTCCTCAAAAGAAACATCCCAAAACTTTATGTGTAATATGGACACAAATGACATCAGATATTTTTCGATTCCAACTAACTAGTTATACATTATAGGATAAATATGTGTATTTTAAAGCAACACAAATTGATACCACTTGCAAAACTATCTTCCACTGATGTACACTACAGGTTCACACTAGATCCTAAAGTTTCTATAAAATAAGTGCTGACATTTTATTTATAGTTATAATATAACTAACAGGTTAATAAAAAAATTAGTAATAAATACTAACAGGTTAATAAAAAATTAGTTATAAATTCTAATAAAATTAACATATATTACTTGATGGTTATTGATGGCAACAGTTTTATTAATATTAAGAACATCCTTATACACACCAGATCCATATTTTTCAAAAAAGACAGCAGCAACTGGGGAGTAAGCTCAATGGCATAAGCACCTGCCTGGCAGGTGTGAAGTTGTGAATTTGATCCCCAATACCAAAAAAAAAAAAAAAAAGACAACAGGCAACTCCTTAGAATAGAAAACCTCAAAAACCAACAAACAGAAATATTAAACTTTCAAAGTTCTCAAATCTGAGGCAAGTAACTGATCATTCATTCAAGAAATACGTATTTATTGCCTTTAATGCCATATCTTGTTCTAAATGCTAGGATATAAGCTAAAAAAACAAAAACCAAAAACAAAACCAAAGCCAGCAAAGAAGGACTGGAGATACAGCCCAGCAGGAGAGCAGCTGCCTAAAATTAAAACGCACATGGCCCTGGGCCTGACTGCCAGCATCACACACAAACAAATCCCAGAAAACCCTCTACCCTGAAGGAACGTGCACTCCAGGAGGGGTCCTGCAGGGCCATTTTCCCGCCCACAGTATCCATCTCTCTCCTTCTAAAACACTATGTGAGGAGTTGCCTGCAAACACCTTCTACAGTGTTCTGGAATCAGCATAACCTTGTACATGAAAACAAATGTACCGTGAGAAGTAAGGTTTGGAAGTATGGCCATAAGAGTTATTTATTTAGGTTCATCATGTCATTTTTCCCAGCAGAATTTTATTCAATTGATTTTCAATCATAATGTTGAAATGAGATTAAAACAGAGTGAAACCAACTATAAAATTATAATTAAACAAAATGGAGCAGACCATTTCATCAGGGTTTTTAAAAACATTTATTTTTTGGGGGGGAGGGGGTTACTAGGGATCTAACTCACGACCTCATACTTGCCAGACAGGCGCTTATGCTGCTGAGCTATATTCCTGGCCCTAAAAACATTTCTTATCCAATGAAATAAAACATAAAAAACTGCTAGAGGGTGACATGAACAGTGGAATGCAGGTCCCAGACGCACCATGAACCTGTGAGTGAGGTAGGCGGGTGTGGAGCCCGCCTGGAATGGTCTCTGCCGGGGAGTTGGCCTGGGCCCGTCCCACGATGACCTCTGGGATGCTGCTGGTGGCAGACTCTGCAAGCTGCCTGCTCGGTCGTCGTCCTCCTCCTCCTCCCTGAGAAGTCCAGACTTCAGTCCTGCACCATCTGTAACATGAAGAATAAGAGAGCACTACAGACACAGGTGAGCCAAGTGAAGAAATGACAAACCCTCCATCACACCCAGTGACAGTGACAGCAATGCGCTCCTCCCTCTATGGCCGTGCTGCAGGTGTAGCTGCAGGGCTCAGTGTGGACCAAGGCGGCAGCACTGGCCCGAATCAGCAGCCACTGTGTGCCGAATGCCACCCACGTCACTATAAACACTAACTGTGGTCCACACTGAGCCCTGCACAGAGGTGCTGGAAAATGAAATGAGAAGTGTGCAGAAAGACACAGTCGGCAGGGAAGGCAATGCTTGGCAATATATGTACTGCAAGCTGGTCCACTTGCCTTTCACAGGAGCCCAGCTGACGTGGTCCTGCAGACCAGGACGCGTGCAAACACTCTCCTGGCATGAATGAAGTCACTTAAGAGCCGAGAGAATTTGTTACCCATGAGAAAATTTGAGCTTTCCAGCAAAAATCTGAAAACTGGAATACCTGTATTTGCTCTCATGAGCCTGACAACAATCTAACATTTAAAAACTTTTTTTTTTTTTTTTGGTACCAGGGATCGAACTCACGATTCCTTGGGTTCATGCCAAGTGGGCGCTTATGCTACTGAGCTAAATCCCTGGCCAACCATTTAAAAACTTGATGAGGTCAGTAACAATAATTTACATGAGGAAATGAAGCAGGATGAATGTGAGGAAGTCTGTGAACCTCAGTGAACCATTATTTTCCAAAGCACCACAGCACAGCAAAAAGCAAGTAAGAGGAAATCCAACCCATTCCAGTTGAATCACACCAGTGGATTTCAAAGTAATAAAGCTGGAGTTCAGATTCCACAAGTACAGTAGCCTTTAAGAACCTGCCACTCACCAGGTGTGGTGGCACACACCTGACTACCAGCTACTCGGAGGCGGAGGCAGGAAGCTGCTAAGTACGAGGCCAGCCTGGGCAACTGGGCAACACTCTTATATTATCTCAAAATAAAAAGGGCTGGGGTGTAGCTCGGGGGTAGAGTATTTGCCTGGCATGTGTGAGTCCCTGGGTTTGACCCCCAGTAGGAGACAAGAGAGACAGACAGAGACAGAGACAGAGACAGAGACAGGAAGAGGAGGAGATAAGAGAGGAGGGGAGATGCGAGAGGGTGAGAGGGGGAAAAGGAAGGAAGGACGGCAGGCAGGCAGGGGGCACACACATCCGCTCAGTTTTGGGGAAGCATCGCAGCGTCCCATAACTCTCTGAACAGGCTGCCTAAATACTTCCTTCCCCCCTCACAAACTTCGCAGTAGTGCGAGGTCAAATTTTCTTCATGTACTTCAAGCAAAACTGATTTATGGTAACAAATTTAACCCAGAAGATGAGATGCTGCTTGTGTGTCTTGTGACACACATCACAAACACTGCAAGGCCACCCTTCTTACTTTCTGTTTTCTGTTAAAACATACTCAGGTTTACATGAGTTTCTATGTAAAGTCTGAATATTTTTAAGTTTCTCCACTCTAATTTCTAATATAGTAAATGAGAGTGCTACATCACATAAACAAATGTTCTTTGAAGGCCCTCAGGATGTTTTTTAGAGTAAAGGGCTCCTAAAACAAAAACATTCAAACTGGATGTGGAATAGCTCACGCCTGTGATCCCAGCACTCAGGAGGCTGAGGCAGGAGGAGCACCCTGAGTTCCAGACCAGCCTGGGCTACAAAGTGAGCTCAAGGCAGCCTGAACCGCATAGAGACCCTGTCTCCTAAAACCACACACACACACACACACAACCACACACAAAACTGAAGACTGCTGTTCTAGAAACAGTGTGATTTCAATGCAGGATGATCTCATTATGTAGCCCAGGCTGGCTTTGAACTCATGGTGATCCTCCTTCCTCAGCCTCCTGAGAGCTGGGATTACAGGTGTGTGACACTAACCCTGGCTCAAAATTTCTGTTTGTTAACAACTTTTTTACAATGACATTGCATTTGGTAACGGTCAAATATGTTATTTTTCCATTTAAGGGTACTCACTTTAATAGATACAGTATTATTCAGGCTATTTCCTTTTGAGTTAGTTTGGCAATTTGTATCTGAGCAAGTTTGTCCATTTCATCTATGCTGTGGAATTTGTGGGGACAAACTTGTTCATATTTCCTCTCGTCCTTTTGACATCAGCAGCACTGCTGTCTCTCAGAAATGAGTGACACACATAAACTGTCTAGTAGCCCTTTACTCTCAAAGTTAAAAATAACATACTGCATTTACAGTACTGTCTTTTCAACATGTACTCAATATAAAAAACTGACTGTGCTGTTTTGCATTCTTTTTTCATACTATCTTCAAAATCCTACTTGGTTACACCTTACACTTAGTGCACATTTCAATCTGAGCTAAGGTCACTGAAGCGCTCCTTGCCTCATGGACCACCACATCTATGTGATCAATGACACGTAGCGAGCCTTGCTTTGTTTCTTATTAATCATTTGTGTCTTCTTTTTATCACTCATGATAGAGTTATCCGTTTCATTGATCTTTTCAAAGAAATAGCTTCAGATTTTGGTTTTGTCTTTTTGAGACAGGGTCTTGCTATGCAGTTCAGGCTAGCCTTGAGCTCACTTTGTAGCCTAGACTGGTCTCAGACTCCCAATGATCCTCCTGCCTCAGCCTCCTGAGTGTTGGGATTACAGGCGTGAGCCATCACGCCCAGCTTGTACAGTTTTTCTGTTGTCAATTTTATTGACTTTTTCTCTTTTCTATTTCCTTTCTCCTTGTTTGGAATTTAACTTCTTTTTCTAGTCTGGTGAAGCTGAAAGGTTATCCATTTTTCTTTTGAGGCAGGGTCTCCCTATGTAGTTCAGGCTTACCCTCGAACTGACTATGTCACCCAGGCTGGCCTTGAACTCAGTGATCCTCCTGCCTCAGCCTCCAGAGTGCTGGGGTTACTGGTGTATGCCACTATCCCTGGCTTGAAATTTTCTGACATAAGGATTTAATGTGATTGATTTTCCTTCATATTCCTTTAGCTACATCCCACAAATGGAATAATGACTTTAACACTTTTAATAAAAAACTGAAAATATTAACCAATAAGGTGGAGTATCACATGCGCAAAATCCAATTCATACCTACTGAATTTTCATCTTCTAGGATGTGACTTCGCTGTCTAGGATGACCTGAGGCCACCATGAAGTCATCATCATCCTCGTCATTTGTAATTCCTCTCGGAAAAGAGGAGATCTCAACGGCATTGTCATCTAGGAAGCCTCCCACATCACCTGTATCGTCTCCGTCAAAAAGGTCATCATATTCCTTTTCCACTCTGTTAGAGACCTCCAATAAAAAAATTAACAAAAGTTAGAAAGAATGAGTAAGCTCCCTGGACAAACTCGATTACTCAAAGGGCAATCATTTTCCTAACTGTTCAGGGGTAGGGACCAAATCCAGGGCCTCGCACAGGAGGGAAGCATTCTACCACATCCCCAGCCCCAAAGCCACCTTTTGAAATGCATTTATAAATTCTGTCAAACGGACAAATGCTTGGGAGAGGTATAACCAGCAAAGATTGTATTTACATTTCTGGAATAAGATCCAGTCCTTATTTTAAATGGCTTGTGGTCCAGGGCCAGACATGGAAGCAAATTTCACAATACACCCAGATAGAAGGCAGGATTTTATTCCTCAAGTCATTCCCAGCACAGATGCTACCCTGCATTACTAACGAAGTCAGTATAAAGTCTCTCACACTGTAAGACACTCCCTTACCCACTTTCACTTGGCACAAGACACTACTTAGGAAAGACACATTTGCTCTACGTAATTTTGTTTAAAGCTGGAGGGTTTTTAAACACAAAAGAAACAAGGTGCTAGAACCAACACAAAAACAAGGAAGTAAGGAAACTGAACACAGATTTAATCAGTACTTGTTAGGAACAGGCATAAAACCAGTGTAGGAGTTGGATATTACTGTACACAGGCATTAGTGAAAGAGTAAGCAGATCCAGAGCAGGGATTATGCAGGGCTCGCCCGGGACGACCCGAACTGTACAGACAATCAGCCAAAGGAGAGTTACAGTCCTGTGATACAAAATGCGGACGAGAACACCAATCACGAATTAAAAGAATTCTATCACAAACCTTTGAACTGGAAGTAAACATGACAGAATTTTGGAAAGTTAACATTTAACAAAATGGTAACAGAAAAAACTTCTAAATTCACATAAACATGACTTGATGAATAACTAAACATACAAATGCTGTAAGGTAATTTAACCACACCAGCAGCAGTTGTGCTGTGAACTACAGTTGGCCAAAACCTTCCCTGGGGTCTTCCTGTTGGAAAATAGGGGTTTTACTATCTACGGTGAAGGCAGAAATAAATACTGCAAAGAATAAAAGTCAAAAGGACCAAAGGGTTAACAATTTCAGAAGGGGTGACCCTTGAACTAAGTAATTCTGGTTTACTCTACTTTTGTTTTTATCAGTTGTGCTTCTGTACTGGTTTGTCGGTAAAGATGAGGAGTCTGCATAGCCCCCAACTTCTCATTTCTGGGCTGTTCTCCTTCCTTCGTGTACACAATACTCTGGAACGCTTTCTGTTTCTGACCCTGACCTGAGTGGCAGGTCCTGTTACCTTCCTGCTGCAGAGGACGGGGTTGTCCGGTGCCCTCTTCCACCTGCTGCCCTCGTCTGACCAACGCTCTGCTCTCCACCCAGTCCTCCTGACAGTGATACGTTCTCAGTTCAGTTCAAACCATACAGAGCGCTTCAGTTACGCAAATTGTGCGAATACTGCTCATGGCTGAATCCAAACTCTAACTGCCAGCGTTGATAGTGCGCTGGGCGGTCTTCCCCCGGCACGGGATTCAAGGACTCTGTCACAATAACCCCACGGGCAGGCACTACTCTCTGTCACACAGATGCACTGTATGTGGTCACTTTTCCTTTCCTCTATAACTTTTTGTTTTCACGCAAGTTAAGAATCTCTTCTCTCTTTTAGTCTTCTTCTGGATGGATTCCCAAAGATGATTCTTACAGTCGCCTGTCTGGAAAGTGTAAAACTGGCTGACAAAGCCCTGGAACGTAAGCCCCTGGGAGCTGGAAATCTCTCCACCGACGTCTCCGCCACTGTCATTTAATCCTACGCGTTCATGCAGTATTCCCTACCTGCCTTGCTCACCGCCACTCAACTGTAATCAGCTGCCTTGTATGTCTCACCTCTGCCTGAGATCCAATGGCCAGCACCAGCCAGAGTGTACATAGGGACGGGCCCAGGGGTGCAAACGCACACTGAGACTGGGGGCGTCTATGTGCTCAGTAAATCAATGCTGCTGTTGTTGGCCTCCCTTTTACAAAACCTAATGCGACCAGGTGGGGGTTCAGTTAGACAAACTGAGCTGCACCTGGGCTTCCCCCACTGCGGTCTCAGGAGCCAATTCTTTGAGAAGCTAGTTTCTGTCCATCCTTCTGTCTGGTCTGTACATTTCTATTTCTGGGCTGGGGATTTAGCTCAGCGGCATGAGTGACTGCCTGGCAAGTGTGAGGCCATGAGTTTGATCCCCAGTACAAAAAAAAAATTCTAGTCCTATCTTTTTTTTTTTTGGCACCTGGGATCGAACTCACGACCACATGGTTACCACGGCGGGCCTTTAGCCAGCTAAGCTAAACCCCAGACCTCTATTCTTATCTTGACTTTAACTGTCATCATTAACCTTAATGGATTTTATTCATTTGATTTTTTGTTTTAGTGCATGAGGGTTTCCATGGTTTGAGGTTTCAGGAAGAGAATAAAAGGCACATATTTGGTAATACAATCTTTAACGGGGAGTCTAAAGTCCAACTCGAAACAGGAAAAGGTACACACAACAGACAGCAAAATGAACAAAAGGACATACAAAACAATGTGACTCACTGAAACCACCAGAGGACAGCGCTATGACAGAGCAGAAGGGCGCATGGGTGCTCCTAGGAGTTAGGGCAAATGCAGGGCAGAAAGCGTGTGGGCCAGGCTGATCTGCTACTGTATGCGCGCCAAGCTGCAGCTGTCAAACATTTACCTGACAATCTTTTTTTTTTTAATTTTATTTTTTTATCAGTACCAGGGATCAAACTCACAACCATGTGCTTGCAAGGCAGGCGCTTATGCCGTTGAGCTAAATCCCCAGCCCCGACAATCTTCAAAATACCAAAAATATTCAAAATACCAAAATCTTCAAACTCAAATACCAAAAGAAAATACCAAATCTTCAAAATAAAATACCAAAATCTTCAAATACCAAAATCTTCAAAAAAACAAAAACAAAAAAAGAAAAAACAGGGATACTAACAGAATTGTACAGAGGACATCCCTTGGAAAGGTACTCTGCAGAGGAAGCATTTCCTAGTAAAGTACCCAGAAAAAAAGTAGGTTGAACGAGCTTAAGAGCAGTTTCCTAAATTACTGATTATTACTGGGTATCTAATTCTGAAATTTTTTTTTTTTTTGAGACGGTCTTACTATGTTTGTAGCTTGGACTGGCCTTAAACTCACTCAGGTAGCCCAGGCTGGCCTTAAGCCTGTGGCAATCCTCCTGCCTCAGCCTCCCGAGCACTGGGATCACAGGCATGCGCCCCCATGCCCAGCTTGAACTGTAATTCTGTAAGACAGTCAGATGGCCTATAGTGTCTTACAAGACCACGGTACACAGAAGGCAGTGAAGTGACTGCTCCACCATGCCCCCTTACCTTGCTGCCCGACACCGTCCCGCTGGGCTCACACACGTTCTCCAGCAGCCCCAGATTCCCCTGTGCATCCGTGTACGAGATGCGACCACAGGTAGGGTGCCAGGCCAGGCCGCAGACCGAATAACCTTTCTCATGTTTCACCCTACAAATTACAGAGTGGGCTCTTAACATAGTGCCAGAAAGAGCATCAACTAGAAGTGGCTTCTGATGATGCAACAGCTATACCTTTTCATTATGATTAATAACTGCAACTCTGAAATGCTTCCCAAGATAACAAAACAGAAAGACTCCCAGGAACAAGTGAAGAACAAAAGATACACTGAAGCGTACCTTTCCACACAGGCTTTGGTTTCCACATCCCAAACTATGATCAGGCCGTTGGTACTACCTGAGGCTAAATAGCGCCCGCAGGGGGACCAGGTTACCACATTGAGGCTCTGTCAAGAAAACCAGTAACAATTCTATGTAATTCAAATATTCAATTCATTACCAAATTCAAAGATTTACATCTTATTTGATGTTCTATCTTATTTGAAAAAGGAATAAGACATGGGTTTCTGTTTTTGGGACAGTCTTGCTATGCAGTCCAGGCTGATCTAAAACTCAAGTTTGTTCATTTTTTTAAACTTTCTTTTTTAATAATATTTGCCTAACATTAGCAGCTATTATCTTGTTTACTGTGAGGAAATTACAGCATAATTTTAAAAGTAAAATGCAGTAACTATTGCTCTCATGGAAACAGAGACTGTGCAAGGTGTGCTCTCAGCATTTACCCGAGACAAAGCAAAGCAGTACACAAAGGGAGCCTTACTGAACCACTGCCCACCTACAGGGCCTAGGTCCTTTGATGACAAAATATAACGTGCACCAGGAAAGAGAGTGAGGGAGAACAGAGATCAATGACCTTTCTTGCTCTAAGTTACAGGGACAGAAAGAGTAGGGGGAGATTAATAATCTTTCTTGTCCTAAAATTTCAGAGACTATAATCCAACTCTGAGTGAAACACACTTAATAAAAGTCAATTACCAGGCTGGGGATATAGCTCAGCGGCCTAAATGCCTGCCTGGCAAGTGCAAAGTCATGAGTTTGATTCCTAGTACCAGCGGGGGAAAAAGCCAGTACTGGTTCTCACAAAGAAGAAAGGTCAGATGGGTCCCGTAGGTATCCAGTTACCAGTGCAACACCAGTGACAGGGGCAGACAGGAGACACCAGCCACACAGCCTGCAACTGGTCCCCATGTCCACTCACAGCTGATCACAACTGCGTTTGAAGAAGGAAGCAGAAACTATTCCCTATGGCCCCAGAACGCACATGGAACCTACCTGCGAGATGGAGCCATCTGAAAGATCAAACTGATTACTCCAGGTTTCTCTTCTATAGAGCTTCACAGACTTTTCCACCGGAACTGCCAGTAACTATTAGAGAAGGACAAGTTAAACAAAAGTGGACGTTATGTTCAGTGAGGAAAAAAGGCAGCAAACTCATCCAGATAGATTTATGAGACAGAGGAGCAGATCTGCATCTGTTGAACTAACACAATGCAGAACATTACTTAAAATTCTGATAAGCAAAAAAAAAGCAAAAGATGGTGATCACTCTGTTGCTTGTACCAGAAAGCACAGAATCTGCAGCTATTAGTATTTTTAATATGGTTTTTTTTTCCTCCCCAGTCAGATTTTATTGGCACTTAAGATACACAGAATGACTACATCCATCACAGAGTATGTAGATCTGTACCCACAAAACATCTTCAATTCCTTCCTCCTCCCCATTTACACATCTACAGAAGCTCCGTCTCCACTCTTCCCTTCATCTAACACCATTTCTTAACAAATCTAGGCTCTTTGGACCTAAAAATTCATCTCATTTGCTAGAAAAAAACAGTCATAATCTTCTATCTTAGAGAAAAGAACAGGAATTTGTTTTCTTAAGTAGCCTTCCAGAAAACAGATTAGTAGAAAAACAAAACAAAACAAAACAAAATAAAAGGCAGGGACATGGGGTACAGCTCAGCATAGAACACAAAGCTTTTAATCCTCAAGACAAAAGAAAATTTGCGTCTGTTTTCCATATTCACCCTATACATATATGCACATATGCATATAGATAAAAACAGTAAAGCCATGTCAGCTTTATTAATTTTTACATTAATCAGGTTAATTCATGTTTGGAAAGCAAAGAAAAAATATACACTGGATATTTTTAACTATCATTTCAATGTGGAAAGTATATGCTTAAAAGTCATGACTTAAAAGGGTACACATCTTTCTTTTTTCTTTTTCAAAGACACGGTCTTGCTATATTGCCCAGGGTGACCCCCAAAACTGGCTGCACAACCCAGGCCGGTCTTGAAGTTGGAATCCTTCTGCCTCAGCCCCTGTGTGTTGGGAGTATAGGTGCACACGACCACATGTGGCTTACACAAGGGGGTAAGGAATGTTCAAGTCCCCCTCTTGTCCCTAAATCCTATTTCCACTCTTCAGAGGCAAATATAACTATAGGATACATGGAATGCATATGTTCATATATTTAAATATGTATAAAAATATTTGTATTAGTGAACAGTAGCACCCGATAGTTACTGTTCCGTGGTTTGATGTCTTTTACTTAACAATGTATCTTAAAGATTTTCCCCAATGAGGATATAAAAAGAAACCTCATCCTAACAATTAGGTTCACAGCCGGGTGTGGCGATGCAAGCTTGAAATCGCAGCACTTGGGAGGCTGAGGCAGGAGGACTGCCGAAAATTCGAGGATAGCCAAGGCACAATAGTGAGATCCTACCTCAAAAAAACAATACCCCCCCCCCAAAAAAAAATAACAAAAAGAGACTACCAATTCCCTGCAAATGAGCATTTGGGATGGGTCTCAATCTTCTACTACTACGAACAGTGGCACAAGTTTTTGCTTTGCAAACTCCGCAGAGCACATACATGGGAACATAATTACAGGCTATCCTCCTTGCGGTGCAGAGGGCAGCAAACGACTGCTACAGGCCTCTATGCACACCGCCTGCACGTGTCTCGTCCCACCTTCTCACTCGGTCCTCACCGATATGTATGAAGACTGTGCATCAGATTAGCTTTCTTACCCTGTTTCACCGTTTCATCCCGGCTGGTCCTCTGTCTTAGGATTTATTATGCAAAAATGTTTACGCCTTAGCCAGGTTTCTGAAGCTTTCTTGCAAATAGAAAGCTTGAAAAAGTAATACAGTGATTATCTCCAGATTCTTCCCCAGAGGCCTCTGAGAAGCCCCTGCCCTTCCGGGCTCCTGGCATTCAGGGCTTTGTTCCTTTTCTCCACCTTCAACTCCCACACATCTGTGCCTGGTTCTGTCTGACAGACACGAGTGTACAAGCCAGCAGCACTTTTCACTCCCATGTTGACAGTGTGCTCTAACAGCAGACTGCATTAGATGCTTTCCATCGCTTTCCAATACTTTGAGCTTCCACAGACTTTAGAACCCGCTCCACTGGTCCTCCCAAACCTCTTACGGGTATTTTTATATTTGAGTGCTGTCACACAGCTGATTAATTTAGGGAAAACCACTGTCTTTATGTATATCAAAAATTTTCTCTGAAAATGCAATTTATAGCCAGGAGTGGTGGTGCATGCCTGCAATTCCAGCACTCGGGAGGCTGAGGCAGGAGGATCACTGCAAGTTTAATGCCACCCTGGGCTACATAGTGAGTATGAGGCTGCTCTGCACTACACAGTGAGAAGCTGTCTCAAAATAAAAAAAGGAGAGATTTCTTTCTCTAAGACTACTTCTACTACTTAGCAGGCTGTTAAAGTTTTCAAGCAGATCTTTCATATTTCATAGTACATTTATGCCCATTTAGTTTATATTTTTTGATTTCACAGCAAAAGCATTTTTTCTCCCACCATATTTTCTAAATGGTTGTACTTATACATAGGATTGTTTTTGCTTTTTCGTATTATGTTTCCAGCTCCTTTACTGAATTTTCTTCTTTTGCAGTGCTGGGTAGGGATTACATGCTAGGCAGGTCCTTTAACACTGAGCTATTGCCCAGGTCCCCGAATTTTCTTAATATCAGTAACACTTTGTTCTCTGATTTCTTAGGAGTCTCTCCTATACAGGCATCTGTTTACAAATTAAAAACATTCTATTTCCTCGTAAACCTCTTGTAGTTGGCTTATTTAACTCCATCTGTTAGTACCTTCAAAATGTTTGTTACCCAGTCATGCAATGAGACACAATTAGACTATTTTTATAATTATCCCATTAACCATGAATGTAGAAAGAAAACTAAGTTTAATTCCTAAAAGACACACTTCAAAAAGAATCTTTACTCCCAGGACCAAAAAAAAAAAGAATCTTTAAAAAGCTGAATTGTTTCTTAAAACATTTACATATTAATTACCTGGCTTGTGCTCCAAAATTTACAATCCAAATATAACAGTTACCATTTAAAAAGTTATTTTTACACTCCAAATCGACAAAGACCAGAAGTAAGTCAAAGACTAGAAAATTAAGTCCTTTACCTTTCCACTTCCAGGCTGCCAAGCGAGTCTGCAGATGGATTTTGCATTTATCACATCGCTGCATTTCTGTAACAGTGGCCAACTCACAGCACACGTCTAATTGTGAGAAAACAAAATGCATTTGCCTTTATGAGAATTCTCCCTACAGATGTATGCAGAACTGAACACACTTAATACGCGTTCTCTTATATATCTCAGAAAAAAAAAACCTAATACATTTAATTCTAATAAATATTTGATTAACCTAAATTCTATTTTTTCTTCTTTTGGTTTTCTGAGACAGGGTCTTGCCATTTAGTTCAGGCTGGTCTTGAACTCACTATGGAGCCCAGGCTGGCCTCAAACACAGCAATCCTTCTGCCTCAGTCTCCCAAATGTAGGGATTACAGGCATGAGTCACCATGCCTGGCTTGACTAACCTAAATTCTTTTAATCTTTCAGAAGTATGAAGAATAAAAGCTTTAAATAAGACTAATTTTTTTTAAGAGGAATAAGCGAACAATATACTAAAAATAATACATAAAAAGCTTAATGTGTCTACAAAAATAAATAGAACTTGAAAGTTCAGGAGCGAGGTAAAGGAATTGTGGCTACTGAAGGAGAATTTTCTCACAGGCCACATTATTTCTAGAAATGCCATGTTTGCTTTTAAAATCTTGGGAAGGCTTAACCATTTCTTCTGCCAAGATGGAAAACATTTTCTCTATACAGCCTTTAAAATCTGTATCAAGCTGAGTGAGTTGCATACATGTTTAAAATCAAGTGTGGCCTGTACCTTGTTTATTCTTGTGTCCATAACATCAAACACAAGCCAACATATACTAATTATCTTGCATATATATAACTATATCCATCCCCATGTAGGAAGCTTCAAAAGTAAAATACAAATCTATCATTTTCCTTGGGACCAGGGACAAAAGCAATTAGTTGTCTCCAACTACTTTTGCACTTATTATTCTTTGCTACTCAGAGAAACAAATCAGAAAGAAAAATAGCTACCTGACCCCATCACACAATAGGCGACACCGCATATGCTACAGAAGTGGGTAAAAAACTTTTAAATGCAAATGACTGAGCTTACCTGATCTGAGATTTGCCACACTCTGACAGAGCCGTCACAGCTGGCTGATGCCTGCAGGGACAAAAAGATGTCTCTGTCACAGCCAGAATGATACATGCAGGCAGTTCAACAGACTCCACTTTCTTCCAACTGGGTGAAAGTTTTCTAATTCTCACATCATTTTCAATGCATTAAGAAAGACACACAAGCCGGGTGTGGTGGCTCACTCCCAGCACTCAGGAAGCTAAGGCAGGAGGATCGTTGCGAGTTCAAGACCAGCCTGGGCTACAAAGTGAGTGCAAAGCCTGCCTGAACTGCACAGAGAGACCCTGTCTCAAAAAGCCAAAAACAAAAACAAAAACAAAAAAGATACACACACACACACAAAAGAGGGGAAAAAATAAAAGAATTACCACAAAGACGTCTTTAGGATCAAAAGCAAGACTCAAAACAGGGGCATCGTGTCCTCGCAGTGTCTTCTGCTGGCCGCTATCCATCACATCCACAATTTTGATGAGGAAATCACTACAAGCAGCAAGAGGAACGCAAACGCCTAACTACAAACACAAAAGCCTCTCCCAAAGCTCTGACTCAAACATTTCACAGTCGTAAGGATGAATGCTATAATTTCTTTACAGAGACTTACAAAATTGGCAACCAAAATTTAATGACCTTTACATTAACTTTATTTTTTAGTTTTTCTTTATAAAGATACTGAAACTCAAGTCAAGATTTCCCATTACATTAAAGTACAAACAGCGCCCATATGGTTTCTTCAGTCTAAATTTAAGCTTAAGCCTAAGCTTCTATTACTTGCTAATCTAATTCCAGCCACAATCATATTTTTTCTTTCTTTCTTTTTTTTAATCGGTACCAGGGATCAAATTCACAACTGCATGTGTGCAAGGCAGGCACTTATGCTGCTGAGCTAAATCCCCAGCCCCCACAATCATATTTTCAATCTTTTTTAAATTTTCATCAGTTTGTGTCTGCAGTACGTAATGATTATGTTCACTGGCGGAGGTGGGACATGTACATAGCACATCTTAATTGTTAGGGCCAAGGATGCAGCTCAGTGGCACAGTAGCCACCTGGCAAGCACCAGGTCCTGAGTTCAAGTCCTGATACCTCTCAAAGTTCTTTTTACCTCTCCTGTACCTCCTTTCTCTCCCCTCCTCGCCATCTCTTGATCTCTTTCCCATTTGCAAAAGTTCTTTCTCCCTGTTTCCTATTATCTATCTTTCATTTTGCTCTTTAATTTAGTTATACTTTGGGTTTCTCATGGCCATGCTCATTTTAAAAGTACTATGCTTTTTATTCCACCTCAGCAATTCAGCTAGAAACATTTTCTCTATGACAAATAAGCTTGAGAGAATCTATGAAACTTCCGGTTGTACCTAGAATAAGTCAAAAAGTTTGTAGACGCATCACCATTCCCCAATCTTTCTCAGCATTTACTCAACAGGTTTTCTGAAAGGTGTAACGTTTCACAAAAAAACACAAATTTGTCCTTATCAACCATTACTAAATACAAGACTTAAATGAAAAGCAAGATGATAACAAAGGAAAATAAACCAACAGAGTCCTAAAAATACAACCCTAAGACAAAGGAACCAGGCCTTTAGAACCAGATGTTATGTTCTCTTCTGACATCACCTGGCCTCACCCTGAGCCAGCGGCGACTTTGGTCCCATCCCTGTTGAAGACCACGTGGTTGGCGTTGGTGGTGAAGCGTGTGAGGATGCCGTCCAGAGCCCCCTCGGGGAACGTGTGCACCTGCACGGTGTTGTTAGAGACCGCAGTGACCAGCCTGCCGTTCTGCAAGAGAAACGAAGGGGAGAAACGGTGGTGTGGCAAATTCAAAGCAACTGGGGGGATTCCCATACCTCAGAATCCCACTGAAAGCGAAACCTCAGAAAGGAAGCTCCCGTCCAGAGGAAAAATGTCACCGCTCAACACCCAGCTTTCCGGGAATGTCCATCAGGAAGGAGAATCGGCTGGCTTTGGAAACCTGAATTCTCTCTTCACCAGCCCATCTTTTAGCCTCTCATTTTCCTCTTATTTTTGGTAAAAAAATTATTTAAGTAGTATTTTTATGGAGCCTAAATATAAAAATGAAGGAAACTCAAGAGAGCTTAGCAGAAAAAAATGAGGAGAGATCATGAAAGCAGGGCCACGGCGGTCACTGTCACATTCCCGTTTCTAAGATGAAATCGGCATGTCTTTCCAGAGTAAGAAAAGGGGAAATAGCCCACTGGAGGGACGAGCCTATCAGCCAAGAAACAGGACTGTCACAGCACAAGGACGAGAGGACAAGCACAGGATGGATTCTGCCCCGGAGCCTTGGAAACAGCCTTAGGAACTGCCAAAACTCCCCAGGAAATGCTCGATTTCAAGCCTCTGGACAGCTGAGCTGAGGGGCAGCAACTCTCTAGAGCCTGAAGCCATCAGGGAGCCAGTGATTTTCTACAGCAGCAAGAGCAGAAGAATACGAGGCTCCCGCTCAATCTTCTGCACTTACAAAAGCTATACACACTTACTGTGGGAGAAAAATAGTAAGAAAGTGTCCTGAGCACTGCGACTTCACCTACTCTTACAAAGTAATCTCCACTGCCACTGTGGGGACAAGTCGTAACCCTTCTACACCCATGAATGTGTTGTGTGTGTGTGTACTTTTAACAAGTGTAAACATCTTTTCAATAAGCATATACTTATCTTTTTAATTTATTTCTTGGTGACTACACAGTATGGCTTTAGCAGAATATATACACCTTCTTTACTCATGGATGAAGCCTCAACTGTTTCTGAGTTTTGCCACTGCCGTACTATTACTAATACACTTGTCCAAATAAACTTGAAAGTGTACATTTTCCTAAAGAAACTAATCAGAAGTGATTGTTGCTCGGTGTGGCCCCAGCACTCAGGAGGCTGAGGCAGGGGGATCGTTGCCAAATTCAAGACCAGCCAGGGCTATAAAGTGAGCCCAAAGCCAACCTGAAATGCACAGCAAGACCCTGTCTCAAAAAGAAAAAAAAAAAGTGATTGTTGCATCCTCATTTAGATACATACATCAACTTGCTCTTATAGAGGGAACAAACATCTAAGTGTTTAATTTGTACTGCTCTGTTTATTAGGGAGAATCAGTTTATATTTAATACATGTTGGTCATTAATATTTTTTCTTCTAGAAATGTATATTTCATTATAACTGTTTAAAAGACTATCTAAAGTATTAAAGATCATTTCATCTTCCTTAATGAGCCTGAGTTTATAAAAAATATTAATCCTGTGGGAAGCCTTTTTCCGTCTAAATAAAGTACACTTGAATTGTAATTCATCACAAATAAAAACCTTAGCAGTTTTTAGATATTCAATTTCCAAAATCTCTCTGACACCTGGGCGTGATGACACATGCCTGCAATCCCAGTACTCTGGAAGCTGAGGCAGGATCGTCACAAGTTCAAAAGCAGCCTGGGCTACAAAGTGAGCTCAGAGCTAGCCTTGACTACATAGTGAAACCCTGTCTCAAAATGAACCCCACCCCCAAAACAACTCTCTGTAAACATCTTCATTCTGTAAATGTCTGTATCTCATTCCCATATGTATCTAACACAAAACAAATTCAGTGAAACAGTCTTATTTTCTTGAATAATGCCATCAGTGATCTGAGTTAATGTCTGAATCTGTTCTTTGCGGCCACAACACTAACAGACGGGGTAACTTACAATGAGCAGAAATCTACTGGTTCACGATTTTGGAGCTGGGATGTCCAAAAGCAAGGGACAAGCACCTGGTGAGGGTTGCCCTGCTGTGTCGTGCCAGGGAGGCAGATCAAAGAGAAAGAGGACTCCACCTGTCCTTTTATAATGACCTTGGATGGGCAGTGACAAACCCACTCCCACAGTAACGCACAAACCCATTCCTGGAGCAGAGCCTCCTGGCCTAGTCCTCTCCCGTCTGGGGAGCTAAGTCACCAAACAGGCTTCTGGAGGGACACACTGCAATCACAGCAATGAGCTAGAAATACCACTGAGGTGGCTGAGGATTTAGCTCACCGATTCAAGGGCTTGCCTGCTAAGTACAAGGTCGTGAGTTCAATTCTCAGTACAAAAAAAAAAAAAGAAAAAGAAAAATACTACTGAGGTTTCCCTCAAAGACAAAAGGACCGCACTTTAACCTTTCTTAGAAGCGTAATCTTCCACTTTCACTGTTTTGCTTTGATTGGCTTTACTCTGTCTTGCATGGTTTTATTCACTTTAAAATAAAAATGTTTAAAAAGTGTAGCTTTCTTGTATATATTTCAACTTACTACTAATATTCACTGATCACCTTCAACAAACTGTTCACATTTTACCTTTAAAACTCTGGGGCAAGTCATGGCATTTTTAGACATTCTGGAAAACCATAAGAGAAATGACAACAAGACACATCTATATTCAAACTTCTATTAAAAGCATTTTCATCGCCCATGAAAACCACACCCCTTGCATTTCACAATTACCTTCAAAGCACATGAATACGCCTTCTCGCCAACGCTGATGGACTTGGGGTCATCGTCATCCAAGTCTTCCCAAATCCGCACATCACCGTCACGTCCACAAGTCACAATGCAACTGCAAAGGATGAACATGCATGAGAAGTCACCCGGGTCTCCATAAACTGTTTTTGGGTCCCTTGACAGGTACTTTTTTTTGGGAGGCGGGGGGTAACTGGGGATTGAACTCACAACTGCAAGCTTGCAAGGCAGGCATTTATGTTACTGAGCTAAATCCCCAACCCCCAACAGGTACTTTTAAATCAAATTGAAGTATTAGCCAATATTTTTTCTCAAACAACCCTTAATAACAGTAACTGGTAACTCTGTGTTTTATGAATGGAGATGAGCTTAAAGTTCTACACTGTTCTCTGACAGAAAATTCATTTGTTTTTGTTTGATCAGTCTTTTTTGAGGCTTCATTACATGGTTCATGCTGCCCTTGAACTCACTTTGTAGCTCAGGCTGGCCTCAAATTTGTGACAATTCTCCTGCTCAGCCTCCTGGGTGCTAGGGTTTCAGGTGTGCGCCATCACACCCAGCTAGAAAATTCATTTGTAATAATAAAATGAATTTGCAATCTCCGTGACAACAGGAGCCAGGTTTACCTTGCTCATAAATCCAAACCGCCAATCTGACATATAAACTTTGAATTTTGTGATTTTTATTTTTTTAACACGGTTTTACAATTAAAGGTATTAAAGGCAGGAAAATGTGTTCTGCAGAGTGAGTGTGGTTCAACAAGTAGGCCAGGTCTCCAGATCAAAAGCCTGCTTAAGAGCCCAAAGAAAAACACAAGAATTGGTGAAGACAATGGAGAAAGGTGGTGAGGTTTATTAAAGGGAAGATAAAGCAGCTCACTCTATAGATGAATGTAGGCCAGTTACAAGGAGAAAGAAAAGTCTGCTCTGCACAGAAAGAGGACACAGTGGAGACAAAGCAATTTTCATCAATGTTTGTTGAATGAATAAAAGACTGGACCCCTGAGCTCAACTGTCCATAGGTGACTATTCTATTAGCTGACTACATCTGCCGTAGTGGGTTTTTGGTTTGTGTTCACAGGGCTTTATACATGCTACAGATAAGTGCTCTGCTACTGAACTACATCCCAGACCACCACTGGTTTCAAGGCTCTACTCTTCCCAAGGCTTTTATTCATTCAGTGTATGCCACATCTGGACACACATCAAAAAAAGCAAAAACAATAAAATGAACGTGATATAGGCAATTCTATTGAAGATAATAAGAAACAACACAGTAATCATTGTAGATCACCTTGTACTGTGGTTTTATATGACTTTTTGGTTTCATGTTTTTATAGGAATTTGTTTTGTCTAAGTTTTGTTATTCCCTCTAATACAGAAAGAATAGAAATACATGTAGAGACTCATGTATGCATAGCTATTTACACTCTCACTGTTTGACTATCTACTTTGTATGCTTTAATTTTGTAACTTGAACAACTATTTCTAAGAGGACAATATGTAATTTATCAACTAGTGATTTCTTATTGCTTCTCTTTTTTCTGAAATTCTGTATTATCTCTACCCTTTACATGTTTCTCTTTAAGTAAAAATTAAAAAAAAAAATATATATATATATATAAAGTGAATGTGAGCTGTCCTCATTAGAACAGGAACTGCTCAAATTGGTTAAATGACATCAAGTTTCCCATCAATGTCATCGGAGGCTCTCACTGAGAAATCACTCAAGGGCCAGGTACAGCTCAGCAGCAGAGAGCTTGCCTAGCGTGTGCAAGGCCCAGGGTTCATCTCCAGTGCACCTGCAAACACACATAAGCAAAGCAATGGGTGCCATCCAGCTGCCTCTGCCCCCCAGAATGCTGGGTTTACAGGCACGTGCCACCATGCCTGAATTCAAGACCTTTCTTACTACCTGTCTCCTGAGATTCATGGTCAATAAATTCTCCACATCCTTTTAAAAAAAAAAAAATCATTCCTGGGCTGGGTGTGGTGGTACAGTCCTATATTCTCAGCCCTCTGTAGGCTGAGGCAGGAGGATCATTGCAAATTTGAGACTAGCCTGGGCTACAAAGTGAGTTCAAGGCCAGCCTGACTTGTATAATGAAATCTTGTCTCAAAAAGACAACAAAAAAAGTCATTCCTGGGCTGGGGCTATAGCTCAGCCCCTGCCTGCCAGGCACAAGGCCATGAGTTTGATTCCTGGTATCAAAAAAAAAAAAAAAAAAAAGTCATTCCTCTGAGGTCAACAGCGTTCTTTTCGGGTGTAGCTGGTTTTCTTCCACACCTCTCTTGCACTGCAAGTAGGCAATCCATGCACTCCTTATCACTTCCATTCTATTGCCACGTTGCCCTCTCTTAAAAATGTTAAAGACAAAACAAAACAAAACAAAACATAGCGCTTGAATTTTTGCCACCTATGGATTCCTAAAGAAAAAATTCCTCAAATCCTAAGGAGTTTAGCTCTTGGCTCATTGTTTTTTCTCTCTAGCACCATTCCTAGCATAATTCTTGATGTTACCTATGTAGCTGGAAACCTGGTACAGCTCTCTTGTAACAATCTTGTTCTCTATCTTGGACTCCCATGGCGCACATGTATAATCCCATTACTGGGGAAGCTGAGGCAGAAGAATCACCATGAATTCCAGGCCAGCTTGAGCTACACAGTGAGTTCAAGGCCAGCATGAACTGCATAACAAGACCCTGTCTCAAAAACAAAAACAAAATCATGTCTTGTCTGCACTACTATACCTACAGACCCCGCAGCACACTTGACTCACGTCTATATTTCCCGAGAAATCAGTCAATACATGGATGGCAGTGGAAACTATGCAACTAGACAGTATTACATAGGAATGAGATTTAGAAGAAAGATATCATTTAGGAATTAAGCAAAGAAAAATTTAAAAGTCAGAAAGTTAGGACAACTACTGAATCTCACAAGCAGGCAGAATCTAATGACCTGAAAAAATTAATATGAAAGGCAGAGAAAACAAAAATTTAAGAAAATGGAGAAGGGTAGCTTGCATCTCTTTTCTCCACTTTTTATCTTTTCATTAGCCCCTGTTTGCATTGAGACAGGGTCTCACTCTGCAATTCAAGTTAGACTTGAACTCACTATGTAGCATACACTGGCCACAAACCTGTAGCAATCCCCCTGCCTCAGCCTCCCAAGTGCTGGGATTACAGGCATGCACCATCATGTCGAGCTTGCTCTTTATGTTTTTGGTTTCTCACATAAAACACGTGGTATTTAAGCTTGTGTGTCCGATTTATTTCACTTAGCACTATCATCTCACTTTCCTGCAAATAATTCAAATTTATTATCTATGGTGGGCTGAGTAACACTCCATTTTGTATAAATCCCGCATTTATTCATCTATTCATCTGTTGATGGACATATAGACTGCTTCCAAGATTAACTATTACGAATGGTAACTTTTCTGATATACTAAAACTACCATGACAGTCTGAAACAAACAAACCGAAGGAAATTGCCAGGTGTCCCTTTAGGTTTCGACGTTGTTCCTGTCTGCGAGTCTATCTCAGCGGCCTGCATATTTGCCGTGGAAGAAGCATTCCAGCACTCACACCTGGTACAGAAACAAAGCACCTCACCTCCCAGAGTCATCAAAACAGACGTCCGTGTGTCCTTCCGTGTGTCCGTACCTCATGGGCTTCTGGGTGGCCGGCATCTTTCCTCCCTTACCTGAAAGCCAAGGTCATTATTTTAAAGGCGACTTAGGGAAGCGGAGAGCTGAGCGTCACCCCGCACTCCATCTCCCCAGTCCCGCTCCCCTAACCCGAGTAGCACCAGCAGGACACGACGGACGGCCTGCCACGCAAGAAGGCAAAAAGGAGCTATGCTTCTTCTCAGCGGGCTCGGGCAGCGGGAGACCGGACTCACCCAGGTATACAAGGAGCAGACACCAGTAACAGCGCTTCCCGCGCTCTGGCGCGCTCGTCACGCGGCGCCTGCGCGGGCCGCCCACTCCCCGCCCTTAGCCCCGCCCCGCCCGCCCCGGTGCCGACACGTGTCGCGGAATGGTGACGTCACGTCGCGCAGACACGGTGGGGGGCAACGGGCGGGAGAGGAAGAGCTGGTTGCTGGGGTAATGAGGGAGGAAAGGAAGGAGCCGAACGCGGAAGTGGTGGCGGCGCCTGGGGAGCAGGCGGAGGCGGTGACTGCCAAGTCTGAGACGGGAACCTTGCGTCGAGGGGAGGGGAAGGCGGGGGTTGGCAGAAGGGCATCCGCCTTCTAGGACCGACACGCGGTGCGGGAGCGGCCGGGCCTCCTTGTCTCCGCTTCCACGAGCGCCTCGGGTGATGGCGACGGTGATGGCTGCAGTTTCTCCGACAGCCTGGGTGAAGCTGCGCTCCGGGAGGTGAGTGGGGGAAGGGTGGCCACTGCCTGGCCTTGGAGGCCGGGGTCTTGCCCTTAGCCTCCAGGTTTCCCTCCCTGGCGACCCTGTCCGAGGCCTTGGACGGATCCAGCCCCTTCTTGGAGCAGTTAGATCTTTGGTCATGTAGGGAAAAAGAGTCCTAGTCGAAGCTTTCATCTTGGCCTTCTTGATGCCCTCACCCTGTCGTCTCTGTAGAGATCAAGAATTAATTAATGCTTACATTTTGCTACTCAGTCCACACAGTTCTTTAAAAAAGTAACTTGTGTTTTCCCAATTCAGTTCTCACATAAAATGCACCGAAGTAGATCTTTAGATCTAAAAGAAAAACTAGAACTAAACTATATGCCGAGTGCTTCATTTGATCCTTGCAGTCTTTGCCAAGGTGGCTTCAAGTTTGTGCTTGTGTCTCCGTGTTGGTAGCCCGGTCTCTCATTGTGAAATTCTTTCATGAGTATGTATCTTCGAAAAATTTACTACATTTTTGTAGTATCCACCTTTCAATTTCGATCAGACTTCATTTATGCTCTAAGAGACATTTTTCCGTCATAGATTTCCCTTTCAGTCTAGTTCCATTGTGAAAAGTTGCAAGCACAGTTAGACGGTGTTTTTGGCTTAGTGGCACTGTTTGAGGCGTTGCTTTTAGTACTAGGACTCCACATAGGCTTGGTTGAAACTAAAGTTTGTGCATGAATAAAAAGGAAGGGTGATTGGCTTAAAAAGAAATTTGGGATTGTGAGAGAAGAATGTGCTGCTCCTTTCCAGCAAGAGGAAAAGGATTTGAGATGATGATGTCTGAGTAACTTAATTTTACTTAGAGCTCATTCTTTTTGACGTGGACTGATTTATAATTTTTTGTATAAGTAACTTAATATCGCTGAAGAGTATGAGCTCTGATAATTTTCGTTTCTATTTTAAATAAATCATGATGAGATTTTAAGAGTAATACTACTCAGCACTCAGCATAAGAAATATCTACAAGTTGAAAGAGTTACATCTAAAATACTTTAGATGCATCCATAATACCAGGTGACTTTAAAACTATGAGTGATGTCCACTCACGTGCCCTTTCTGACTTAGCAATCAAACTATTTGATTCCTAGGTTAAAGGAAAACTTCCTTTGCAGATTTCACATGTATGAATTAGCCTAGGCTATAGGATTGAATAATTCTGGGTTTTAATTTTAACTCTGATACACTGTGTTACCTTGAATATACTTTACTTTTCCTAAATGTCAGATCCCTCTTCTCTGAGTTGGAGCTCTTACCAAATTGTTAAGAGTCCTAGGAGATAGTTTTGGAAGTATAAAACTAAGTGTTGTTCATGTCTTATGTTATAATGGAATACTTTAGGCAGGTTCTTTGGTGGGATTTAAATCATTGTCCAGTAAAATTTGTCAAATATTAAAAGATGTATCTTTGCTTTTGCTAATGTAATATGTTTCACAGTTCCGTTTGTTTCAGTCACATGCCCCCAAATTTTAATGCCTTCTGTGAGTCCCTGGTCCTGTAAAAAAGAGAGAGATGTTCCGATCATGCATACAAAAATTGTCTGGTAAGACAGTCTAGATTTTTGAAATGAAATCAGAGTTTTCCAAATGAAGGTAGCCATCATTAACAGCACATGTCTCACCGGAGTGGGTAGCTGAGCAGACTGAGAACGATGCCAAGGTCGAGGGAAGACTGAATGTAGCAGAGGTTAGTTAGCTCTGTTGTGATCACTTTAACACTCCTAGACTTACACACATTGTTGGTCTCAAGGGCAGTAGGTGAGAAAACCCACATACATTATCATTCTACCAGCAATGGTGTCGTCTGTATCAATAAATACTGTGCCACAATCCTACAGAGTTTATCCAAGAGACTGTGTTGCCTAAAGAAAGTTTTGTCTTTGTTTTGTGGCACTGGAGATTGAACCCAGGCTTTTGCGCAGAGTTACAACCCTTTCATCTTCAGATTTCTAAAATGTGTCTCTGTGCAGACTGTCTAGCATTTTTTTGTGGCCCTTTTTGGCCCTCTCCTTTTCCTTAATTTTGCCACTTGCCTGTTTCTCATATCTAAGAAAGTGTTTTGCTTTTTTTAAAGTAATACTGTACTCATTTTCATTAATCTCCAGGTATGTTGTTTTCATACATTTTAATCCCAATAGTAAAGACATGTCCAATTTTTACCGAGAAAACAGAAGCTAAATGAGTTAGGTTGTTTTGCAGCACTCAAGGTAAACCCAGAGCCTCACACATGCTAAGCATTTGCTGCACCGCGGAGCTGCACTCCCCACTCCCACCCCCACCCGACACCTTCTAAAGGAGATTTCCCAACGGTGTGTACCTGGAAGTGGCAAGGTCAGAACTTAAGCTCCCAGTGTCAGTTTTTACAATGCTTATCTTTAAATATGGGATAGTGAAAAAGTGTTGGTTTTTAATTTTTAAATACTTTCTCTTTAGATTGAATTGGTCTCAAAGGACAAAAGAAATGGCAAAAATGTGAACAGTTGCTTGTTCTAGGTAATGGAAGTATATCTTTTCCCTCCTCAAATTTTTGTGAACATCTTATGTATTTTTTAATAAGCAAATATTGAGGGGTGTTGTTGTTTATGAGACAGAGTCTCACTGTGTAGTCCAGGCTGGTCTTGAACTCACCATGTGGTCCAGGCAGGCTTCGAATTCGTGGCAACCGTGCCTGGCACATACTGTTATAATAATTAGAAATTACAAATTGGAAGGGAAAATACATCTACTCAGTTTCAGTTTATTCCTTAAAATGTTGGAATAATACATCTTAAATACTCTGGTTCATAAGATTCTGTTAAAATTGTTTTCTCTTTTTTGATGGATGCAAACAGAGATGCAGTCATGCTAATTAACATACCCATTGTGTAACTTTTTGCGGTAAGAACATTAAAAATCTATTTTAGCAATTTTAGAATGTGCATTATTTTTAGCTGTGGTCACATGAAATGTGATAATGCAGTAAAACACTCCTCCAGAGTATGTATGAAACCTTTCAGTAGTGTCCACTGGAATACACATTGGGGAACACTGGATAATCAAGCTAATTGGGCAAAAAAGTAGAGAAAGTGGGGAAAGAGGGAAAGGGGAGGGAAAATCCCATAAGACGGGCATTTTCTTCTTTATTTTTAATTACCATTACTGTAGTTAAGTCTCATAAGATTTAGCTGTTTCTTTAAAGGAGATATTTAAAACATTTATTGAACTTAATCTGTATTGTTTTTATGAGAAATACATATATTTTAATTTTAAGCATTTTGCTGGATATGGATATGAACAAATCCATTTTCTGTCTTTTACTTTTTTTTTTCTTCTTCCACACTCCAAGGAATTCATCTGTTGTTTGCTACCAAATAAATTCCTTATGTAGAATCTAAATTTCTATAGACTCTAAATCCATTATCATAGAATGTGATCAGAATGCTTTCAGGGAGTTTGGGGGCACACGATATAAACCTGGAATCATGGATTTGGTAGGGCTGAATTACTACCAGAATAATAGTTCATTTGTGAATTTTTTTGTGTAGTATACTGAATTCTTATAGACTAAATTTATTTCAAGTTAGTATTTATATGAATTCTGGTCTTAAATATGCATCCATGTTTATAGACATAAATTTAATAAATAAGTAAAAATATATAATACTGTGTTATCTGACATCTTAGAGAATACAAATTAATTTTCCAGGTAAAGCTTAACCTTTTATTATTGTTTTTTCCATCCTTATTCAGTAGAACTAAATATCATTTAAATCTTTTGTCTGTGACAGTGTCACATGAGACTGTGATTTTGTTATTCTAGTCATTGCAGTTGGTAGTGAAACCAGGGAGAAGTGGCTTCTGAATTTGGAAATTTGCTTTCTTTTTGAGACAGGGTCTCGCTGTGCAGTTCAGGCTGGCCTTGAGCTCACTTTGTAGCCCAGACTGGTCTTGAACTTGCAGCTATCCTCCTGCCTCAACCTCCCAAGTGCTGGGCTTACAGGAGTGCGCCACCACACCCGGCTTGAAACAGCTTTTATATAAACAGTGTTTCAGACATTTGTATCTCATTCATTAAAAAGTAATTTTTAAAAATGTCACTGTTTTCTCCCCAGAGTGTTGTAATGTAGCTCCCTTCATAAAAAATTAAATTGAATCAGGAATCAAAGCTGTGATTATTTCAATCTCTTTAAAAAGAAAAAGAAAGTGAGTTTGATCCCTGACACCAAAAACATTTTTTAAAAAATACATAAATAAAAAGGAGGGGGGAGCTTCTTTGCAACTACTGTCAAAGATCTTCAACTTGGTGCTCACTTGTAATCCCGTTTCCTTAGGAGGCTGAGACAGGAGGATTGCACAGTTCAAGACTAGTCTGGGAAATTTAACAAGACAATGTCTCAAAACAATGAAAACCGAAGGGCTAAGAGTGTACCCAGCTCAGTGATGAGAACACTTTCCTAGCACGAACAAGAGCCCAGGGTCAATCTCCAGCACTGCAGAAAAAGACAAATAAATAAAACTGCAGGAATTAATGATAGGCTATTTGGAATGAGTGATTCCAATTCAGAGCCCTGCACAGCTTTCACATTCAGGTTTCACATGTGTAGGCAAGACACCAAAGGACCTTTTGTAAAAACTCTGTAGTCTTTATAACAATAAAGACAGTTTTGCTCTCACTAAAACTTGATGATGTTGTTTCTGTTGAAAGCACTGTGATTGAATTTTTATGTTCTAAGAATCTTGGTTTAATGAAGCTCGTGAAAGAAATTAGAAAATCCTTTCTGTTTTAAATGCAGAGAAGCAACCTATACCACGATGTGACCAATTAAATGCCTGTGTTTTTTAAGAATATATTTGCTCAGCATTGCTGCGAGATCCAGGCCAGCCTGGACCACTAGCTCCGTAGCCTCTAAGAGCCACTTGTTACCTCAGTGAATGTCATTCCATTTGGAACACTTGTCATTTTGTGAAAGAAACATGCTTAACTCTTAAAAGTTCAACAACTTGCTTAAGTACTTTGGGATAACTAGCAAGCCTCGTGTAATAAAATTTCCATGGTTATGTTTCATTGCAGTATATTAAAGAGGTTCTCTTGTTAAAATAACATAGCTATGGGAGGCAGAGACAGGAGGATTGCCACAAGTTAGAAGCCAACCGGGGTTACATAGCAAGTTCAAGGCCGGCCTGAACTGCATAGCAAGACCCTGTCTCAGAACACACATGCGCGCACACGCGCACACACACACACACACACATTTAATAACCTAGCCATGCATGGTGACACACACTTCTATCCCAGCTCCTCTGAAGGCTGAGGAGGAGGGCTGGCAAGTTCAAGTTCAAGACCTTGCCCCAAAATAAAAAATAAAATGGCTAGGGATGTAGCTCAGCTGTACAGCACCCTGGTTTCAATCCTCAGTACCACAAAAATAAAGGAAGAAATAGAGAGGGCTTACTGTACCTAATCAGATTTGGGGGCGCTGCTACTCTTCCCTCAGAAACAGCATACCATCTGACAAGTAACAATCTGACAATCAGTGACAGTATTGTTATCACCCATGTATTCAACTGAAATTCTAATTTTTCTACTTTTTAGACAATCTAAATAGAAATGATATTTTCTTCCTATTTTAAAAACTAACAATGATGTGGCAGAACATGTTTCCCAGCTTTGACCGGAACCCAGGACCTTATGCCTTCTAGGCAAAGACCCTACTGCTAAGCTACATCTCCAGCCTTTTTTTTTTTTTTTTAATTCTATTTTGAGATAGTCTCACTAAGTTGTCCAGGCTGGCCTCAAACTTGCCATCATCTTGCTTCAGCCTCCAAGTAACTGGGATTATAGGGATGTGCTACTACATGTTGCTAAAAGTAAGATTTCTTGATCACAAACTCAGATTTCTAAAAAAGTAAAAATTAAAAAAAGCTGTAAAAAGGTTATGTAGGCTGCAATTCTGAGATAATTGTGAAACAATAACCAGCCAGAAGATTTTCAGTGCATTAATTCTGAAATGTATGAGAAATGTGTAAGTGCATGGGAAACTTACATAGGACATTGGTGTTTTTCACTGTTTTACGGACATCTGCGGCCTTAGCATACTAAGAACAGTTCATCTAAAATCTGTGGATAATTGATTGGAGCTGTTACTTCGGAGGGGGTAAACCATGCCAGTCAGCTTGTACCGAGGAAAGCTGGAGATTGGTTCTCGGGAGGAAAACGACGCATTTCCTCATAACTTCATGATCTATTGATTCCAGTTCTATCTAGCATATTGATCATTTTTCACTTGAAAACACTGGCTGTGTTCCTCCAAATTATATTCGCTCATAAAAGTCTCCACTCTGTAGTTAACATCAGGCTAGAGACAGGTAGTCTGATTTTTTCATTGAGAGCTAGCTGTGCAGAACTCGCCTGGGGGCTTTAACCAAACAGCGTATCTGATCTTTATTTTTAAATACAGGAAAGTACATGTTGGCATCTACTTAGTAGGAACACACATAGGGGCCGAGGGCTTTATCAGCGCATCCTCGGGCATCCCAGCCTACAAGATAGATGGCACCGCACTCTGCATGCAGGGGACTGAACTGAACAAGCCAGGTTGCATGCCTGTCACGGAGCGGAAGTGACACCCAAAACTGCGTTTCTAATCTTTGCGTTGGCAGCGCTGCTGCCATACCTGCATAGATAGTGAAAATGGTACAGTGGCCACTGCTGGCTGATAGCCTTCTGATGAGTTTTTATTCATAATGTTACGCCTGGCTTGACTTTTTTCACAATGAGTATGAATTATTTTACATTCATCAAAATGCTACACGCCCCTGGATTTAACATTAAACCAAGCTGAAAACCTTTAGGTGAGCTAAGAAATGCTGTGATTTTCAGTTATGCCACCCCAAAGGCATTTCCCTGTGGGTATTTTAACTGTTTCTGGTAGCAGCCAAGGTATTTGTCACCCATGACTGAGTGTCACAAAGGGGAGGCTTGTTGACAGCCTCCGTGATGGAGCGGTCAGACATTCTTAAGAAAGGTGTCCCACAAGGACAGGGACAGGGACAAAATGGGGTGCAGCAGGGAGGATCATCTCATCCAGGACCCAAGTTAGGATAGGACAGTGTGCTTACTGTGGTCAGATGGCCACTGGAAGGACAGGTACCCTCTCTGGCACAGTAATTCCCAGGAGGCCTCAGGCAAGGAAAAGGCCCATTGTAGTCCAGGGGTGACACCAGCCAGCATCACAGCCTCACAGGGCCCCCAAAGATGATTTCATATGCAGCCATAAAAGACTGAGGAAGACTAGGACAGACTAGGTTCTATTTTGTTGGGGCCCCAAGAGCCTGTGGTCCGAATAAATGTGGTGGGAGGCATTGTGTAGTGACCCAGCCCTTGCACCCCGTCTCACAGAGACAAGCCACTGTCGTGGGAACCAAGGGCAACTGAACACACCGTCCTTGCCCGCTGTCCTGAAGGTGCATTGTAGACAGCCACAAAGTCATCTAGTCGCTGTGCCTCCTCAGCTGTCCCACGGCTGAGATCTGATAGAGGAGCTACAAGCCCAAATCCCTTTCGCCTCACCTTGTGCTAAAGATGACCCGGATCGGCCTGGAGCATCCCACACAGAGCCAGTTCACCCAGAGCAATATTGTGTCACTTGCAAGGCACAGATTGGGGGCCAGAAACACCTGGAGAGACTCCTGCACTGCGGGATCCCCCGACCTTGCCAGTCACCTTGGAATACACCTCTCCTGCCAGTTCAGAGGCTGGGCACACGCAGCTATTGGCCAGTTGAGGATCCTAGAGCCTCCATTACCCTACACCCAGCTGTCTCAAACCCCTACACTCTCGTGGGCCTCATCCCTGCTGAAGCTGCCTTCTTTACATGTGTGGATCTCAGAGGTGCCTTTTTCTACATCTGTCTGCCCCCACAAAGCCAGCCAATCTTCACCTTCCAGTGGAAAAGTCCAGAAAATGATGACAGAGGCCAGCTGACTCGAACCAGGCTGCCCTAGGAGTTCAAAAATTCCCTGACCATTTTTGGTGTGGTGCTGGCCACTGATCTGAGAGCCTTTCCAGCGGGTCAGCACAGCTGTGTCCTGTTCCCGGATGTGGTGACTTGCTGCTGGCTGGAAGGTCTCAGGAGGATGACGTGAGAGGAGCTCGACAGCTCCCCACTCTCCTGTGGGAGGCCGGGTACAAGGTCTCCAGGAAACGGCCACGTTTGCCAGGAGAAAGTCCATTACCTCATTCTCCATTGGTTGCAGGGACAGCGTTGATTTGGGTCAGAGAAAGCAGGTACTTTCCTCAGTCCCAGTACTGACAACCCGCCCCCAGGTCCGAAAGTTCCTTGCAACCACAGGTTTTTGTAGCGCTTGGGTACCTAACTTTGCGGTCTTGGCAAAACCCCCTTATAAAGTCACCCAGTGGGGAGAACAAGAACCCCTATTGTGGGAACAAGTAGAGCAAACAGCTCTCAAAGAGATCAAAGAGGCCTGGGACTTCCAGATGTGGCTAAGTCCTTCTTGGACATCAGCAAGCATATTGACAGGGCAGTGGGTATTTTAACCCAGATGTAGGGGTCGTGGCATTTGCCAGCAGTATACCTCTGCAAACAACAGCTGGACTCTGTCACTGAGGGCTAGCCTGTGAGTGCTAGCCGCTATGGCCCTTTGGGTGGCGGAGGCTGACAAATTGGGAGAAGACCTGACGGTCCAAGGACCACACTCAGTATTGACATTAAGGGAGTATCAGGGACAATTCCAGCTATGGCCTGGGCAGGTAGGCACAGTACCAGAGGCTGCTATGTGGAAATCCGCACAGACACCTGGGAGTGATGTGGGTCCTGAACCTGGCACCTCTTCTACCTGTCAGGCCAGGCCAGTCAAAGCGTGGCTGCAGCTGACCAGACGGGAGGGCCCCGCCCCACAAGGCCCTGACACAGCGTATTTCACTGGCAGTGGCAGTGTCGTGATGGAGGGAGAATGCCTTGCAAGGTGTTCGAGGTAACCCCAAGCTCAGTCATTGAGGCCAAGTCTGCCAAAAGAGAACTTGGCACAAAAGGCAGGGCTTACCGCACTAACCCCACAGCCTCCGACTGGTGTAAATGCATACACAGAAGCCGGGTGTGGTGGTGCACGCCTGTTATCTCAGTACTCTCCAGGCTGAGGCGGGAGGATCACTGTGAGTTCAAGGCCAGCCTGGGATACATAGAGAGTTCAGGGCCAACCTGAGCTACAAAGCGAGACCCTGCTTCAAAAGACCTCCTTCCTCTCCCCAAAAAGAGAGAGAGACTTCAAGTATACCTTTACCATCCTCCATGTGTGTGGACCTCTAAATAAAGAAAAGGATCTAATAAACTCCAGGGGAAAACATGAAACGTGGAAGAGAAATCCTTAAACTCCTGGATGTTGTATGGCCCCTTACAAGAGTTGCAGTCATGCTCTTTTGGGGAACCAGTAGGGAGACACTGTGACCACTCAGGGAAACCAGAAAGCCGGCCAGGGAGCAAAGCTGATAGTCTCCAGGGGAAAGACAAGCCATGGCTGCAGCTGCCACACTTTGTCCCCCGGCAGGATGGCATCCTAATGACAGCACAGTACTTGGCTTCAGACCGAAAATAAAAGCTACCTCCCACGTGGCTGGTGAAAACTTGAAGGCGACGGGGTTACAGTCCCCAAGGCACTAGCTCCAACACTGGTCAGAAAGTTGCCTCAGGACACCCGCACTGGCCATGCAACACTCCAGCGTGGCCTGAGCGGTGTGCAGTACCCCATGGCAGGGGCCCCGGGCCACTCTGGCGTGCACAGTGTTGGGGAGCCCCGTTTGAAGATGCAGTTATGGACTCTGCTGAGCTTCCCCCAGGCCATGACTATGCCTGCTCGTTAGTCTTTGTGTGCGCCCTCTCAGCATGGGCGGGGGCCTTCCCCACCGTGCCGAGGAGGGGTCCAAGGTGGCCGATTCCGTTGGAGAGGGGTCATTTCCTGTTTGGAAAGCCACAGGAACAGACAGCAAACAGGCCCGTGTTTCTCTCAGAGTTGGTGCAGCTGATGACCACAGGACTAAAAATTACTTAGAGACTACGTACAGCATATTGTCCCCATAGCGCAAGGAAAACAGCACAAGTAAGCCAGACTCATCCGAGCAGGCTGTGGAGAAACTCCCTGCCTGAGACCAGCGGTCGCCCTGCTGAGGACTGGGTCTTGGTCTCACCACCAGAGGAACTGGGCTGTCCCCCTGTGCAATTCTCTAGGAGAGGCGCCCTGCTCTTATGGAGGCACTAACGGGGACTTCATACCTCACCCCGAGGTAACAGATGCAGGTGTAAGCTCAACCTTGGCTACTCTACCAGCTGGTTGAAGGACAGTTGCCCTTGAGTTTGACCACAGATGCTCACTCTTAAAAGAGGAGGTGCAACGGGCATGGTGGCACACTCCTGTAATCCCAGCACCGGGGAGGCTGAGGCAGGTGTTTCATTGCGAGTTCCAGACCAGCCTGGGCTACACAGTGAGCCCAAGGCCAGCCTGAACTGCATAGTGAGACCCTGTCTCAAAAAGACAGTAATAATAATAAAAGAGGAGATGCAGTGCAGGTAAAAAAAAAAAAAAGTCCAATCTCTGAAACTCCTTTGGAGCAGCCCATTCTCTATGATCATATCACAGTAAAGGAGGCCGAGCAGCCCCTATGTTCATCCCAGGGATCTGGCCTCTCAGGACCACAGTCATCAGAAAGAATTGCCGAGCCTGATGGGAAAATGGCTCACTGTCCCTGTCAGAAGTCATGTATAAGTCAAAGATTGGATAATTTAACCACCCGGGAAACTCAGGGGTGGGGCCCCCAGATCCTGAGCCAGGCCCCCACTCCTTGTCTCTCCTCTCCCATGGCTGAGGGGCTTGGAACAGCATTGGCGCAGCCGCAGGGTGTGCAGAAGGACGGCCCGCACTGCGCCCCCAGCTGGTCAGGAGCAGTCCACCTTTTCCCTGCTCCCCCGTGTCCGGAGAGAACTTCCGGGAGTCCAGGTACATGGGGACACAGAAACTAAGGGAAAACTGCATGGTGGGCATGGTGGTGCACCCCCGTCTGTAATCCCAGCGCTGGGGAGGCTGAGGCAGGAGAATCATTGGTAAGTTCAAGACTAGCATGGGCTACAAAGTGAGCCCAAGGCCAGCCAGAACTGCATAGCAAGGCCCTGTCTCCAAAAGAAAAAGAAATTCACTGGTCTATTATGAAATGTAAAAAATAGATGAGTAGAGATGGTCATAAAATATATTTCCAAACTAGAAATGATCCAGATTTGAGCATAAGTGATGACCAACAGAAGAGGCATGGCTTTTTCTGGCCCATCCTCTCAGTCCTTGTCACGTAATAATCGTTTTTTTCCTCTCCTAATGGGAAAGTAGACAACACATGGCTAATGACTTTTCTCCCCCACCCCCAGATACATCCAGAAAGTGCGCAGAATCTTCCTGTCAGAAAAATTGAAAAAACAGTACTTATAACACTGCTGGAATTTGTGGACGATTTGTTTAAAATGGCAGAAAGCAGTGAAAATAGTAATAAAGATGTAGACGTGAGGCCCAAAGCCAGCCGGAGCAGAAGCGCAGACCGGAAGGACGGCTATGTGTGGAGCGGCAAGAAACTGTCATGGTCCAGGAAGGGCGAGAGCTGCTCCGACGCCGAGGCGCCCGATGGGACCGGCACCGGCACCGGGACCGGGACCGAGCGGCCACTGCGGGGCCAGGACAGGAAGCACAGCTGCTCCTCCCTGGAGCTGGACCTGGACCCCTCCTGCGGGCACCGCTTCCTCGGCCGATCTCTGAAGCAGAAGCTGCAGGACGCCGTGGGCCAGTGTTTCCCCATCAAAAACTGCAGCAGCCGCCACTCTCCCGGGCTTCCGGCCAGAAGGAAGATCCGCATCAGCGAGCTCATGCTGGACAAGTGTCCCTTCCCGCCGCGGTCGGACCTGGCCTTCAGGTGGCACTTCATCAAGCAGCACACCGCACCCCTGAGTCCCAAGCGCGATGAGTGGGGAGGCGCGGACCTCGCTGCCCGCGAGACGCAGCACGGGCTGCTGCAGCCCACCAGGGCCACGGCCGAGGCCGCCCGCGGCCGCCCACAGCCGGGCGTCCCGACCGCCGGCGCCACGCCCGGCTCCATGAGCAACCTGGCGTCCAGCCACTGCGTGGAGGACAGCGACATGGACTCCGACGAGGACATGGTCACGGCCTGCACGAGCTCCAGGAAGAGGAACAAGCCGAAGTGGGACACGGACGAGGAGCTGCTGCAGCTGGAGTCGCCCCCGAAGTACCACACCCAGGTGGGCTACGTGCACTGCCTGGTGCCCGACCTGCTGCGCATCAGCAACAACCCCTGCTACTGGGGCGTCATGGACAAGTGCGCGGCCGAGGCGCTCCTGGAGGGCAAGCCCGAGGGCACCTTCCTGCTGCGGGACTCGGCGCAGGACGACTACCTGTTCTCCGTCAGCTTCCGGCGCTACAGCCGCTCCCTGCACGCCCGGATCGAGCAGTGGAACCACAACTTCAGCTTCGACGCGCACGACCCCTGCGTCTTCCACTCCCCCGACATCACCGGGCTGCTGGAGCACTACAAGGACCCCAGCGCCTGTATGTTCTTCGAGCCCCTCCTGTCCACGCCCCTCATTCGGACCTTCCCCTTCTCCCTGCAGCACATCTGCAGGACAGTCGTTTGCAACTGCACAACCTACGACGGCATCGACGCGCTGCCCATCCCTGCGCCCATGAAGCTGTACCTAAAGGAGTACCACTACAAGTCCAGGGTCGGGGCCCTGCGCCCGGGCGCGCCCGAGCAGGGCTAGCCGCCGCCGCCGCCGCCCATGCAGGCTGGGCTCTTCCTCCGCCCCTCTGACTCCTTCTGCAAAGGCGATGCAGGAGGAGAAACCTCTGCCCTGCATTTCCACGTCGGTTTATTTTTCTTACACTATACTAACTATTTAATGTTACACCCAAGAGGTTAGTAGATCTTTTTAACCAGATGTTTGGTTTTTGTTTTTGCAACGTTATTGTATACTTAAACTTTTGTCTTTACCTAATTTATGTGTGGTCTGGGTATATTTGAAATTTGATAGGCATTGCAAATACATTTGAATATCCTGTATTACTATTTTAAAATAATCTTATATTTTTTGCTACATGCAAAAAATTTCATTAATCTATAACCACCAGTATGCCTAGACATAAAATACTCTTTTCCCAGCCCCTTTTCATTGAGTTTTGAAATTCTTCAGAAGAGTGTTAAAATTCATCCATAGTAATGTAATTCATTTTTTAAACTTGCTGGAAGGGATGTTAAAAGTAACAAAATGATTTCAAGTCAAATTTTTTGTGAGATTTTTTGTTTTGTTTTGTTTTGTTTTGTTTAGACAGTGTCTCCCTATGTAGCTCAGGCTGGCCCTGAACTCATAGTGATCCTCCTGCCTCAGCCTCCTGAGTGCTAGGATTACAATTCCTACCAAGATCACTAAATTTTTGATAATCTGGCCAATGGGAATCAAAATGAGAATATGACTTTTTGGAGATGCATTTATCCCAGTGTGCAGGGTCCTTTATTACATAGCTCAGTAGCTGCCTCTCAGCCTTTAAGCCATCTTTAAACATAAATTTTGTTTCTTTCTTACCAAGAATTTTAAAAATAATGGTAATACTATTAGTAGCTAGTAGTTGTTACAGCAGCTGGGATTTACTGTATTAATTTATGAACTATTGCTCTTGTATTAGGCCTTTCATATAAACTCAGAGCCTGGGGAAACTGCAGTTGATAAATAGCCACAAATTTTTACTAATAACCAAAGAGGACCTAACTAGTGTTTAATTATTTTAGGTTCGATTTCAATAAAGATTCAAGAAATAAACATGGAGCTATTGAGGAAGCTTAATATTTTTTCAAACTTTTTTTTCCTGTTTTCAGAATTAATATATGTCTTTAATGTGGCTTCAGAAAAGAAGAGCATTTTGACAGCTACATGGCTTATATCATACCAGACAGTAGGACAAAAGTAGTAATATTTTGAAGAACAGGGCAGCACTCAGAAACCGCATTATTCCCATGTCACGATTCTGATACATGGACTGATACCCTGTCTCTTTAGAATATAAACAGATTGCCCAGTTTTTCTTCTGGTAAGCTGCCTACCCCTTTGTACAATTTTTAATACAGTTATTTCTTTATGCTGGTTTAGCCAGATTAGGCAACTTTCTTCTACCTGGATTGGAAGAACTTGACTTATCAACATTTGCAAGTTAGGACAAATGCTTCTTATCTATGTTGAAACAGCATTTCCCTGTCCTGTAGTTCTGCCGTTAACATAAAAATGGCGTTTTTCAATAATGGCTTTAGAATAAGTTTGCAGCTGTCACAAAATGAAACCAGAAAGTCTTCATTACCATTATCTTGTAGCCTTTGTGTTCTCAGTGGTCTCCAGTTGGGCGTGGGCTCAGCCTCCCAGGGGAGCAGCTACCAAAGTGGCAGTGGCACTGGTTCTCACCGTGAGGCACACCAGTGTCAGGGTAGGTGTCACTTCTACGGGTGACATGGACCTTCCCCACGGGCAGAAAAGTCTCACTACCTCATCTTACTATGGCGCTTGTGTCGATCACTGAGAATCTTCTCTTATTAACCAGTTCAAACTTCCTACATACCCATCTTTGGTGAAAGACAGTTAATAGTGTGGTAAAACTCTACCCATAATTATAGTTTTTTTTTATCAGAATTTGATAAGACTTTCTGTTTCCGTGAAACAATTATTTTAAACACTTTTCTTTAAAAAAAAAAAAAACTTTTTATCAGTACAGAAAAACTTAGGGGATGACTAGCTTATGAATATTGTGTTAAAGGGTAGTTTTTTAAAAGAAAATGAAATATAATTACGTTGTCTTTTATAGTGGTAAAATGTTTATATGAACATTTATCTTTTCATATAATTCAAACTGATTGCTTGTGATATATTTTCTCTAGCTTTTTAAGTTTTTCAATTCAAGGTATTAACAGCTATTAACATTTTTAAAATACTGCAATATGCATAGCCTCAAATGAGAACAGGGAAGACTCATTTACCCTGGAATGGTTTGTATTTTTCACTTGGTACTTGCTAAGTGAAAAGAAATTTGGAAAGTAGAAATATAAAGACCTGAGAACTTAACCTGAAGGAAATGGAGGGGTTAATTTTTATAGGTATTTAAGGATCGGAATTTAGAAAGGCTGCACACTCCCTTTCTGGTTTTGTGAGACTATAGCATTTGGAAGAACATCAGTCTTCAAAACCTAGCTCATAAGAAATGCTTAAAATATATTTCTTGTACTGCATAATGAAAGTGAGTAAGGTTCAAGAAGCAAAATGTGATAAATACAACATGCGAGAGGTTTACAAAGCAGCATCCTGGAGCTGAGAAGGCCCCAGGCTCTGGGGAAACGTGTGGCCCCTCTGGTGAGACAGGCTGGAGCTGAACAGCCTGGTAAACCCTCAGCTCCGCGGCGGCGGCGGCTCCTCACTCCGCAGCGGGGAAAAAGCCTCGACAGCCCCGGGAGCCACTGGAGCCGCCACCGGGCCGGCCCGGTCTGGACCACACACCCAGCTGCCCCTGGGCGGGCAGCACAGCCGTCCAACTCATCAGGAAAGAGACTGCACTTTGCTAGTTTTTTCTAAAGCTTTTCAAGACATACCCCTCCCTCCCTATTCAAATGCAAAACACTTGTGGTTCAAACTGCAATTCCTGAAATTGCTGAACTAGATTTTCTTTTTAGATTCCCTCAACGTTTTGTATTGAGTAATGTGTTCTTTCTATAACTGTGCCATTCACCTAAATAATTCATAAGCAGAATGGTTTAATTTAAAGGAAGACCTAATAGGAAGATGAAAGGAAGCTTTTAGTCAGCCTGAGGCTAGATTTATTGATTTGGTGATCAGACTTAGGTACTTTCCTGAATTTCCACTAATGGCCAACTGTGGTCAAAGAATGGCTTATCAGTGAAAGTTTTGATTTCTTGTTATAAATTATATAAAGAGTGTCGTAGTAATTAGGAATCCTTTAAAAAGTAAAACAAATGTGACAAATAGGACTTACATCATTACACAAATTACATTTCTTTTTATAAGAAAAACACATAAACCTTTATCATTTATTCATGAGCCAAAGCCATTAAGAAGATAAATCAGGTTATCAACTTCCTGTCTCTGAAGTTTGGATCATTTTATAGATCCATGTAATAGAGCATTTACTTCCTGGGAAAGACAAACCTTGACATCTAACTCTTACACTTTTTAATTTAAAGTATTTCCTGTCATTTTAGCTAGAATCAGAATCCAGTGAGTAGCTTACATGCTGATCTGGGTGGAACAGCTTTCACAGGAAGGCGCACTTAGAGGACTCCAGAGAAAACACAGTGGTTCAGTGTAAAATAGCAAGTCTAAGGTTAGATAAATTAATCCCCAAGTGCATAATAAAAGATTTTAGGGTGAGGAATCCTTATGTTTCTACTTTGGGAAGAAATGTCTTATTTTTGTTTTACACTTGATCTTAGCCAAAAGGCAGAGAAATGATGCTAATTTTGTTTTAACATAAGCAGTTTCCATTTTTATTTCTAAAGAATGAACAGAAAGCACAAAGGACTTTTCTTAATGGTCTACTACCAATTCTGTCTATAGAATTCTAATGTATTAAGATAGGGAACACAAACTGGCCTGTAGGTGCAAAGGCAGACGAATGATTATAATCTAAGAGAATAGAGTTTAGGGTACATGAAGTCTGTCTCAAAATTAAAGCATATTTATAATTTACTTTTTTTTTTTTTGTACCAGGGATCGAACTGACAACCTCATGCTTGCTAGGCAGGTGCTTATGCCACTGAGCTAAATCAACAGCCCCAAAGCAAGTTTTTTTGTTTGTTCACTTATTTGTTTTTTGAGAGTTTTTTGTTTGTTTGTTTTTTGTTACTGGGGATTGAACTCATGACCTCCTGCTTGCCAGGCGGGGCTTACACCACTGAGCTAAATCCCCAGCCCCTATAATTTACTTTTTAATTTTGAATATTAATCCTAAATGTTTCTTTGCCTTTATTTCCTATAAAAATGTAGGGTGTTTTTTTGTTTTGTTTTGTTTTTTGTCTTTTTGAGACAGGGTCTCACTATGCAGTTCAGGCTGGCTTGAGCTCACTTTGTAGCCTAGGCTGGTCTCAAATTTGAAACGATCCTCCTGCCTCAGCCTCCCGAGTGCTGGGATTACAGGCTTGAGCCACCACGCCTGGCTTAAAAATACAGTTTTAATACCTGTCGCTTGACTTCGGCAGGTTCATCTTTTATGAAGGAGTGACCCTTGGAGCATACTTGAAAATAATTGCTGTACAATCGTCGAGTACTAAGACGATTTTCAGACTTGCCCCTTACACTGTGCCAAATCAGTCTCTGCTAGGCTGCTTGCTTGATCTGACAGTGGACCTAACAGTACAGTTTCAGTCTGGCCTAGATTCTGCAGTTAGATGAGCATTTGCAGTTTTCTTCTGCCCTTTATAAGGCCCACGGAAAATTGATATTTGCCCAGCTTATTTTAAAAGTTGATTGCATTTGCAGGAAATGAGAATCAGTTTGCCATGTTTATAATCAAATCTAAGCTTTCAGACTTGAGAGCCATGGTGTAAAACTCAAGGAAGTTTACTCCAGTTACCTTGCTAGAATCGGATAAATTCTCCATAAGCCAAGTATAAACAACATATACTTGAATATACAGTTTAAGTAGCAAGTTTGAACAGCGTTTATTTTTGTCAGACTTGTGTGATCCACCCCTTGCCCAAAAGAAGTAGCCAATTTCCTCTCTTATTTCTGATCTTGATGTTTAATGTTTATTCATGGATGTAAGTTTAAATAATTTGAATAAATTTTCACTTAGTTAAATCTTCATGTATGAAATCCAAAGCCTGTGTTTTATTTTAAAACATATCCTTACGTCATATATTGCACTTAAAATCCCAAAGAGAGAAACTGAAATGCCTGTATTACACCCCACCGGTTTGTAACACTTTTCATTTCCGGTATATCACCTAAGGTCTTCAGAAGCAGAGGCTAAGCACAAGATGGGTTTGGAGGTACCGGAAGTTAAGGGAAGGGGAAGAGGCAGAAGGCGGGCTGGGACATGGCTACCCAGCCAGGGTGACCTGCAGACAGGCCAGTGGGACAGGACCCACCATGCCATTACTGTGGGCCAGACACAGGGACAGCCCAGCTACCCATCACTGCGACACTCAGGGCCAGGCCATGGAGGTGGGCGGTCCAGATGAACACAATGTTTGTGAGCAAAGATTAGAGAAGATATTTTGATGCAGTGTTTAAAACCAGAACTGATGCCAAAAAAAAAAAACCTGATGAACAAGGTATTAAAATTTTAAATCCAGCCAGACCATATTATTGATTTTTCCTGTTGCTTCAGGCTCCAGTGACTGAAGATGCTGCTGAATGACCACCTCCTTTGAGGCCTGGGTGGGTCTCCCACATCAGTGGGTATTTTCCACAACCCTGTGACCCTGCACACAGGCTTGTGCACTCCCAGTCCCTCTGTTGCTCCTCTCGGTGAGAGCGTTGTTCATGCCAGGAGGCAGAGGTACACTCGGGTGTTTCTTTGACTCAGTCAAAGGTCCATCCCCTGACTGCTAATGGCTTACATGTATATCGTGTACATTAAAACGTGTATATTATGGCTGGGGATTTAGCTCAGTTGCACAAGCACCTGCCTGGCAAGTGCGAGATCGTGAGTTTGATCCCTGGTATCAAAATATTTTTTAATTTTAAAAAATGTATATTGTGTGTATATTAGGCCATATGATTTTGTTTTCTGAGACAATAGCAGTTCAGGCCAGTCTCAAACCCACAGTGGTCCTCCTGCCTCAGCCTCCCCAAGTGCTGGGATTATGGCATATGCTACCACATCCAGATTAGGCCGTATAACTTTGACATCTTCAGTTAACTTGAGAGCTGGGGTCATGTGTCAACAATTATCCGGGCCTGACATGGTAGGTGTGAGCTGAGGCCATGGTACAGGGGTACCCGCGTGCTCAGCCCATGTGGGATCCTGGGTTCGAGCTTCAGTAGGTAAGGAAACACCCTAACGAGCTGCAGACCCGCCTTAGCCAGGGCACCTTAGCAACCCAGGGAGAGTCTGTCGCAAAACAGAAAAGGACTAAGTCCCTGCAAACGTCTTTCCTTTCCCGCACGGACTTAATAGGTCCGCTCAATTTTGCCCTAGTGCTTGGGTCCCGCATCCACACTGGCCCACCTCGGAGGCCTGGCAGTAAAAGCCGCAGGCAGAGGGAACCTAGAACCTGCCCCGAAGCCAGCAAGTGACAGTGTCACCAGACAGTGGGGGACGCCATGGGTAGCTAAGGTATCCTCTGCCTTTCGGGACTCCGAACGCCTCTGAAAATTTTTGGCCGCCGCGGAGGCGCAGTCCCGCCGGGGTCCAGCTGGGGGCGCGCAAGCACAGCCTTCGGGAGGGCGAGGACCGCCAGGAAGGGGCGGGGCTTAGCGCCTGCACCTCCGGTTCCGGCGCCAGGAGGAGGGCGCACTGCTTGTGCCGCGCTGCCGTCAGTCAGGTTGCGCCCGCTGCCCGCGCGTTTGTCTACCTGGGGCTCATCGCCGTCGCTGCGCTCGGATCTTGCCAGGTGAGGCCACCGCGGTGCTGAGGGGTATCCAGAGCTGGGCAGGGGTGCGTAGGGTCGGCTGGGCGGGCGGGGGCGGCGGCGCGGGCGGAGGCTCCTGGACTCAGGCCGGCGCGGGCCGTGAGCTCCCGGGGGGCCGGGCCGGCGGCTGCCGTCGTCTTCCCGCGCTGCTGCCCCGGCTCGCCCTGGAGGGGACTGAGACGTCGAGGGCGCTGACGTCAGGCGGGCGCCCCTCCCCCACGCCGGCGCCCGACCCGCTCCAAAGCCGGTTCGCTCCGGCCGATCCCGGACGCCTTTGTTCCCGGGGCGCCTCCGCCCGCATCTCCGGGCCCCGCCGCTGCCACCCCATTCACTAATTTCTCACGGGAGGAGAGAAGAGCCCAGATCGATGCTTACGAGACGGCGCTGCGGGTCGCGGGCTCGTGACAGCTAGAAAAGCTGCTCGTCGAGCGGTGGGTGCCTACTCAGTCTCCGATCTTCTTTCAGGATCGAACGGGGACCTCCAGACCCCCGAACCCGGTACTGGAGTAGTGCTTTTAACAGGATGCTTCCAGTATGGCAGCATCGAACCAGGTTCCACCGAAAAAAAAATGCAGTACTGCAACCCACTACTAGAGAAATATACACTTGGACACCTGATGGTGGTAAAGGTTTTGATTTCTCGAGCTCTCACTACAGGCGTAGCTGTAGAAACGGCTCGTGAATTCTTTGTTCAGCGGTACTGCTCTGGGGGCGGGGAAAATAGAAATTTCTCTTGTTGCTTATGTCTCTTTGAGCCCCCTTCACCAAACTGATTTGCTCCAGAAACGGTTTTGAGTTGCGCATGTTGGAAAGTTCTTTTCCACTTTGCAGGAGAAATGGATCTCACTGTAGTTAGCCTGGCCAGGAGAAAGAGTTCACCGGACATCTTCCTGCCTCAGCCTCCCGAGTGCTGGGATTGCAGGGAGGCATTATCGTGCCAGGCCAGGAATTTGTATTTTATGTAGAGGAGAGGTGACACCTCCGATGTCCGGGTTCCGAGCCATAACTTGGGAAGAGTCTGGCATGGGTGAGGGAGGCCCTAACGTACCTAGGAAAGAGAAGACCCTGCAGCCATAGACGTGTATGTCTGCTCTAAGTGGGGATTGATAAAAACAATAAATAGGTTCGGGTCACATTGTGCCACCAGAATTGTGTGCCAAATTTGGGAAAGTTTCTTTCCAGGGATTTCTGAATTGAAAACGGCAGGTGGAGGCTATGGATTGATTACAAAGGTTGTGGAAGGTGTTTGTTGCTCTCAGCCAGCCACTCTGTGATTTGAGAGTCGTTAGTTTAAGCAAATCTGGGAGGTGCATTCTACAGGTCTTTATGCCCTGAGCCCAGCCAGCCAGTGAGGAGCTGTAGTTTTACCTAGACAGTCTGTGTTGAATTTTGTATGTCCATATATAAAAGAAGAGGGGAGAATTCAGTATTTGTTGCCTGCCCACTCTTCTTCAAGCACTATCTGAAGAGCTCGATGGAGTAGAGGTCCCCTTGGGTCCCCATTCAACATTCCTGGCTCTTTCTGTGTCACTGAAGAAATTCACCAGGTAGGCTGTTAAGCTAAGGGATCCCAACCTTTCTGGTTTCTCTGCTAAAAGGTTGCTATGGCTTTCTTTTCTCGCCATTTTCCCACCAGCCTGTACTGCTTATGGATCCCCACTGCTAGGCAGACCTCCTCTCCACTTCTCCGAAGTTCTCCTTGTCCCGCCTGCTGCTCCCTGGTTTTGCTTCCTAGACCTGAGACAACACCTCTCAGGAATGTCCCTCCCATCCTGCTGGTGTCCCCAAGCCCAGCACTGCCGGGCACATGTGCTCCAGTGAGTGTCTCAGTAAATGTTAAAGGCATTACCGAGGATTTTAACTTTCAGAAACTTTGCATCCCAGTTTCTTAAGTTAACTCAATATTACAAAACATGGAGTGTCGCCTGATAAAAGAGCCAATGTGAACTCTAGCCTGTTTCTGATTGAGAATTTGTCTTCAATTCGTACCATCCTTGCTCGCTTTACTAAGCGATTCACAAACGTCCTGGCTGCCCTAGTTTCCCTTAACAGATGTGTCTGGCTGGCACTTTACTGTTTTGCTTTACTGTTCTCTGTGAGGTAGCAGGAGTTGTAACTGACCGATGGGAAGTATGTCAGCTTGTCACCGTACAGTCTCACCCTGCTGCTGCCTGACCCCTGGAGCGGCAGCTGCGGTCACTGACATCAGGGAGCCCAGCTCTCATAGTTCCCTGCAGTACTGTTGTCCTGCCTCTGAAGGCCATAGGAATTACTGAGATACTGTTTTATGGTATAGGTCAAAATTTTTGCCCTCTGGCTTAAATTTGTTATTCTTAGCTGTGCTTAGCAGTGGTGCCTCTGATCCCGGCCCTCTGGGAGGTCGATAGCCAGACAGCCAAGTGGCTTATTTTAGCAAGGCCCTGTCTGTCTGTCTGTCTCAGAATTAGCCCGTGTATACTCACCAATACCAGTAATTAAAAATAACTATTTTGGGGGCTCGGGGAATAGCTCAGCAGCCCAGTGTTTAAGGTCGTCATGAGTTCCATCCCCAATACCCCCCAAAAAAATATTTTGCAGCTCAGAAAATTATTTTATGGATGATAAACAGAATGTACCATAAAACTGTAATGGAAAGTTTTGCAAATAGTAGTTTTTGAATGTTGCCCAAAAAAAATGGTAAAAAATAGGAATACTTCTTGATTATAAACTTTTTAGACAAGTTAAGGGTTACCTTGGCCTCATTTTATTAATTAGAATATTTTTGAAATGTTTTCAAAAAGGGTTTTAGGCAGTCTAGATGTCTCTACATTCATTTTGCAACTTGGCTTTTGAAGCACTGGTGATTAACCTTTTTCAGATGCACGAACAGAGTGAAGTGGTTTATCTTCCACCCTTTTTGAAGTTAAAACTTTTAAGGGCAGAGTAATGAATCAAATGAATATGAGTATGTAGAATTATTTCCAAATCTCCTGACTTAACTGAATATCATGTATATGTTTTTCAAGCTCCTCGAGGGAGCAGAGTAATTCTGAAAACCTGAGTGGGCAGGCCACATGAAAGTGACAGTGTCGATGACAGAATGCTCTGGAATTAGTGTGAACTTTGGTACAGAAGAGTTTTCTGTTTCAGAGAGGCTTGCCCTGTCTGGCAAATACATCAGTCATCCATGGACTTTAAAACTGACCATGCATTGATAGTTTCTTCTAGCATTAATCCTTTTTGAATTTTTAAAAAATATTTATTAGTGTGTTTGCAATACATAATGGTTACATTCATCTCAGGGAGTCAGTATACATACATAACATGCCTTAATTTAGCTTTTTTTTAATCCGTACCGGGGATCGAACTCACGATCGTGTGTTTGCGAGGCAGGCACTTATGCCACTGAGCTAAATCCCCAGCCCCTGGCATGTATTCTTAAGAGTATCACTGAAGCTTCAATATTGAAATGAAGAGGTAATTATGTCACCTATGCATTTAAGATGTGCTTTTATAATCTGAAGAAGCAGCAAGGATATAGCAGTTGTGATCTGGAGTTTATGTTCCTTTCCTGTATTATTCCTTTTTTTTTTTTTTTTTTGGTATTAGGAATCTGAACTCACAACCTCGCATTTGCCCGGCAGGTGCTGTGCCACTGAGCTATATCCCTGGCCCTGTTCCTCTTAATAAGACATAACTGTAAATTAAATTTTTAAGTATTCAAAGATGGCTCAATTTTAATGTCTTATAACAATAAGTCAAAAGAGAAAATCTGAAGTTACCTCATTGGATACTGAAAGTTTTTGGTTTTGCTTTTGTTTTTTGGTACAGTCTCGCTTTGAAATGTAGGCTGCTCTGGAACTCCCTGTGTAGCCCAGGCTGGCCTCAGACTCACTGTCAGCCCTCCTGTCTCAGCCTCCCAAGTGCTAGAATACTTATTTACAGTATAAAGAGACTGGTGAAATGTAGGTGCTGCGGTGCAGAGGGGTGTGAAGGATGCGGTGCAGAGGGGTGTGAAGGATGCAGCCCGCAGTTGTAGGCGGCCGCGGCCAGGCTAGGTGTGAACCCCTGCCCCGCCTGTCACTCCTCTAGGACCTCAAGCCCAGTAACTTACTTCACTTCCTTTTCTCCAGCTGCAAACCCTGGTGAGGACAGAACCTGCATCATGGGAAACACGCCTGTCCCACAGTAAGATTTAAATAGGAACGCAAACGTAAACATGCTACAAGAAAGCAAAGTAGGTTTTTAGAAATTCTTGGTGTGGCTAAGCCTACATCACAAAATCCAGAAACATCATGTAGGGAAAAATTAATAATCCGCACAAAATTTAAACCTCTTAGTACCAAAAAAGACCGTCTAAGAAGTGTAACAGTTTAAAAGGGGGAATTTGGGGAGAAGAGTTTTGACCAAATAATAGGGCGGTTTCCTTGGTGTCTTCCAAGCAGCAAAGGGCAAAAGTGAGTTACTGCAGAGTAGTAGCGAGGTGATCAAGGGCAGAAGAGTAGCTGCTGTCTTCCTCTGTGTGTGTAAAAGTCAAAGGATGTGCGAGTGGACGCTAGGAAGTGAGTGGAGGGGGGCGCAGCAGTAAAAGTTCGGGAATAAGGGAAATGGGTGCCTTGCAGGGGCTTAGGGGGCAGGCACCACCGTCACACACCTAATTCCGCTGCACGCCATTGCTCATCTGCTTTAACTTAAAGATCCATTGGGGTTGCTCTTCCCTGAGAAGTCTAGAGTGTAAGTGGGGAGCAAATGGGAGTGGGGGCCTGGGTGACGAGGGAGAGAGCAGGGCGGAGGGAAGAAGAATGATGGCGACGCCGTGTGTGTGTGTGTGTGTGTGTGTGTGTGTGTGTGTGTGTCCGTGTGTGTCCGTCCGTCCGTCCGTCCGTCCGTCCGGTTCCTCAGAGGATGCGCCAGGGGTCATAAGCATTGCCAGAAATTGTCAGGCCTGGACCTGCAGCCCAATGGTTGGTACTTTCCAAAGCCCAGGATTCAGTTGCCGGAGCCAAAATAAGCAAAACCTGTGGAAGGTAGCCCAGGGATGTCAGCAGATTCACAGGAGAACGAGGCGTGGGTGTCAAGTAGAGATTCTGTCTCCCACTTACAGAAATGGAATGAAATGTCAGTTTTTAATCTGCCATGATGTAAGACAGTTTGCAACTTTAATATCCAGAGATTTAAAAAAAGAGAAAGTATGAGTGTAAACTGGCCTGGGCTTTTCAGGTGGATTTCAGGTTGGCTTGTTGCCTTGGAATTCCACTTCCAGGCTCTTTTCCAGAAAAAGATGATAAGTATTCAGAGATGTTTGTGGTAGCACTGTTTAAAACAACCTATACTGTCCCCCAAATCCCTGTAGAATAAATTCTACATCAGCCTGGACTTTTGGCACATGCTTGTAGTATCAAGTACTAGGGAGGCTGAGGCAGGAAGGTCAGTTGAGCCTAAAGATTTAAGACCAACCTGAGCCCCACACAGGTAGGTACAGAGTCATTTTTACCTGATGTGCAGCCATTAAAAGGAAAAGATGTTGGAGCAGCTCTGTCAGCTTCTGTGGAAAGATTTTCGTCTGTAAGAAAAACACGTGACATAATGATACAGGGCCCCTTTAAGTAAAAACATGTATGCCTAGAAAGGCCCTTTAAGAGTTTATCAAAAATGCTAAATATTCATTTTGAAATTTTCTTTCTTTCTTTAGGAAGATGTCTGATGACTTCTCGGTAAGTTAATTTTTTTATCGTTGATGAAAGTTTTATTTTGGGAGCTTAAGAAAAACAGTCCTATCTGTGGGCCACTGGTGTCTTTGCAGTACTGGGGATCGAACTCAGGACCCTGTGCATGCTATAAAGTGCTTTGCCGTTGAGCCGCACCCCAGCTCTTTCCAAGTTTGTTTATTTATTTATGTATTTTTCCAAGTCTTAAAATTTAGAAAGATGCTTTTTGTGGTGCTTGGATTTTAGGGGCGTGTGATTTGGATAGATGGTTTTCCTTTACTTCTATATATGGAGTGTGTTAGAAAATGTGTCTGAGATACGTGCTGATCTTGAAATAAACAATGCCAGTGTGGCCCTGTCCTGCCGTTACAGCAGTAATAATGCACTGTTCCACGCGGGCTCTGTGTTGAGTGCAGCACATCAGCGTGTTTATGGAAGTCTCACGTGAACCCCAAGCCTGGGAATGCGGTGGTTTGGGGTGCGGGCCTTAGATCCCGAGCCAAGTGGAAGCTGTGCCCGGTTCCTGCGCGGACCCATTCGCGCCTGCAGAGGGTTTTCTCCCAAACGAACGGCTCCGCTGTGAGCCTGGTGCTCAGGCTGAGGCCTCGCACTGCGGTTAGTGTGCGGCACGGCCTCCTGTGAGCAGCCTGAGTGCGCCCCTCCGCGGGCGGGCGATGGTGGCAGCAGCCTGGCCCGCCCATGGGTAGTGAGACAGGTGAAACCCCTCTTGCCTTGCAGTTGGCAGACGCGCTCCCAGATCCCTCTCCCGCCAAAACCTCAGCGGCCGTGAGCAGCTCGAAATCCAGCCAAGCCGCCCAGGGCTGGGCCAGCTCCAACCCCTGGAACAGCCCCAGCGCCCCCACTTCCCTGCCAGCCGGGCCCCCGCCGAGCGGGACACCCTCCACGGTGCCTTTCGGAGCGGCACCCCCAGGAATGTACCCCTCTGCACCGCCTGCCGGGCCGCCCCCAGGCCCCCCAGCACCCTTCCCGCCCTCTGGACCCTCGTGTCCCCCGCCTGGGGGTCCTTACTCCACTCCCACAGTGCCAGGCCCAGGCCCCGCGGGGGGGCCGTACTCCACGCCAAACGTGCCCTTCCCAGAGCTCCCCCGGCCCTATGGTGCACCCCCAGACCCGGCCACCGCGGGGCCCTTGGGGCCGTGGGGCTCCATGTCTTCGGGGTCGTGGGCGCCGGGCATGGGAGCGCAGTACCCGACCCCGGGTATGCCCTACCCTACCCCGGGGCCGTACCCCACACCTCCCCCCCAGGCGCCAGGCACAGCACCGCCTGTCCCGTGGGGCACTGTGCCACCTGGGGCCTGGGGACCACCGGCCCCATACCCCGGGCCTGCGGGCTCGTACCCCACGCCTGGACTCTACCCTACCCCGAATCCTTACCAAGTGCCTTCGGGACCTTCCGGTGCTCCACCGCTGCCTGGCGGCCCCCACGTAAGTACCACTTGTTACCTCTGCCGCACAGCTGAGTCTGTCACCCCAGTCTGGACGGAAGGTTAGAAAGCTACTAGGAGTGCATGTGTGTGAGCTTGCAGACTTGAGGAACGACATTTAAAAGAGCAGAGGCGATCCCAGTACTGAGTACAGAAGAGGGAATGTCCCAGGATCCCAAGCCTCTGCGCTAGAGGAGCTGGGTCCTGGACAGTACCCTGAGGCCCACTCTGGGAGGTGCGAGTCCCTGACTCGGTGCCTGTGAGTTTTCTAAGACTCTGCTTAGGTAGGGCTCGAGGCCTCACAGCAGTGCACACAGGTCAGTAGAAGGCAGTCCCTGCCTGTGTGGCGGAGGGAGATTTCCAGGGGCCCTGCGGCTGTGCTGGCTGACAGGCCTGCTGCAGGGGGCTCTCCCAGCTGTTGCTCAGCTGCAGTTTTGTTATATTCTTGGCAGCCTTGTGTTGCTATTCTTGATGGCCCATTTACATGTCATGCGCTCTGTCCCCAAGGCTGGTGTCGGATGGACAGGTTGAAGCGCCTGTCTGTGGGGCTGTAACAGACTAGAAAAGCACCCAGCTTCTTGGTGAGGAAAGCTAAGTACATGTGAACACAGTGAGCACTTTGCTTAGCTGAAAAGATCTGTTAATTCTAGGAATTAAGATAGCTAATGCACAGCAGCTTTAAGGGAAAACAACCTGCAAGGGTCCCTAAAACCTCATTAGTATAAATTCTTTGTATATCTGTTCTCTAAAAAACATTTTTTTTTTTTGCTGAGTGTGGTGGTGTTTGCCTATAATCTCAGCACTTGGGAAGCTGAGGCAGGAGGATCACAGCTAGTTGAAGGCCAGTTTGGGCTATATAAGAATTCAAGGCCAATCTGAACTACAGAGCAAGACCTTGTCTCAAAAAAAGATTTTCTTTTTGTTTTGTTGTTGTTTGTTACTTGTTTTTGTTTGCGAAGTGCATACCAAAATAAATGAAATGACTTGCCGTTTGTATTAGGAAGAAGTACGTTTCTTTTAAACAGCAGCAAGGAGTTAAATTCCATTTACAAAATCATGCCGTTGACTTCTTTTTCTATTGCAGTCTTATCATTAGGTTAACACTGGGAGAAGAGACGGAGCCTTGCTCTTCGAAGTGTGAGCGTGCGCACGAATGCATATATAAAAACTGCCCATCTCACTGTTCCCAGAAGGCATTCGCGGAGACCAGGTCCGCCTCCCCGAAGATGCCTGCCCCGTGTACTTGGACATGTAGTGCATCGGACAGATACAATCAGATGTAAACGTAGCAGTAATTCAAGCAGATGTGATTTTATTTGGTTTTTGTGGAAAGTTAAAGTGATTATATTGAATAGCTCTTTGCTAAAATTTGTTTAAATTATGACAGTATACACTTAGAATGTAAAATAGGGATTTTTGTTGAAGTAATTTGCCATTGAAATTGTAGATTCTAGGTATTTTTCTATAACCTCTTTTTCTCCATAAATAATTATGAAAGCAATCACATTTTATTCTAAATACGTGGTGCGTCTCAGCGTTTTGAGCTGCTCTGTCTATAAGGTGAATAACTCTAGTCCTCTTTGGGTTATATTTTGGATGTGCATTTTAAAACTGGTTGTCAGATGTCAGGTTTATTAGCCAGCAGCTGTTCATTCTTATCCTTGAGCAGTTTCTAAAAACCTGTGTTTCGTTTAAGCCATGTGGGTCACAAAAATGTGCCATTTATGGAAGCGTCTCTGCTCGGTGCTGGTGACACATCCAGGGCCTTGCACATGCCGAGCAAGCGCTCTGCCCCGGGGCTCCCTCCGGCCTGGCTTTGCCCTTTAACGCCAGCCAGCGTGTGTTGCCGCGATCTTAGAGGGCCGCGCTGCGCCGTGCAGTGGATGGCGAGGTATGTGTGTTACTTTGGGGTGAGCTCAAAGAAAGAGTGCTGTCCTTTGTTGTAAACCGTAAACAAGCCCCAGGAACTGCTTCGTGGCAGCGAGCACATTCTCATTCTTTCCAGCCCCAAGGCAGACCTAGTGCCAGGCCTTCCCCGCGGCCGCCCACCCCTCCAAGTCTCCCTGGCCCTGAAGCCGGCCCACTCTTGGGCTCCGTTAGAACACAGAGCAGCCGTGCTTAGAGCGACTTGAGTCAGACAGACCTGGCACCCTCTTTGTACAAGAGGAGTCTGGGTAAGCGATGGCACCGGTCTTGCATGGTTTCCCAAATCTGTTTGTAAAGTGTTCCTGGCTGACAGTTCGGTTCTTTGTTGACAGGCAGATAAATAGAATTGAGTATCATCTTTGAAAAAGACTATCCAGAGTTCTAACACCGAAAATAGTAAATTGAAGGTTCCCACAGCTGGGCTTACGCGGTGTCACTGTGTTGCTTGAGCAGTAAGTGCTGTTTCTCGCCGCAGAACGGCCTGGGTAGCTTTCCAGCACTTTGCCTCTGAGTCAGTCTTGGATTTGGATGGACCTGACCTTATTTTATCAAATCACATTTTGAAACCGTGAATGTATCCATTGGGTCCTTGAAACATATTGTGAAATTCTCAGATAGATATAAGAAAAAATTTATGCTGGAGATGTTTTTACTTTGAAACAAAATATTCCGTAGTTTACTTTTCCTATAATTAAAATGTCAGTTGCTACCCATACAGTGGTTTGATAGCTACCTCCTTGTAAGAGAGTAAGATGGTCACCTTTGAGAGGGACATTTAGCAATCGGGCCTTGTTTCTTTTAAGTAGAGGATAAATCTAAGCTTTCAGAATTGACCAAGGTGGAAACATTTGCTTGGGTCATTCCCACATTGAAATAAATGTCCTTCGGCAGATCTTACATAGTGGCAGAAGTAGATGGGTTCCTTTCACTTCGCAAGGTCTGGTGGTAGCTGTTGGTGATACCCGGAGCTGGGGTCAGCGGCCACCTGTCTCAGGGCGGGTAACCAGAGGGCCCCCACGGGTTTAGATTACCCGTTACTGTCAGGACGTCGGTGAGCCGGGAGGAAGGTAAGGTGGCAGCAGAGAGGCCTCTGTGGTCATGAGACTGCCTCACCTTGGGATGTGTTAGCCACTCTGGCTTTAGATGCAAGATTTAGCGTAACGCTGAGGACATAGAAAAGAAAAGGTAGAAGGTGTAGGAATCTATGATCATGGAATCCATTGATTGCAGGAAAAAATCTTTGTGCCAAAGGATTTGTAAACCCAAGATTTGAGACGCTCCAGCCAGGAGTGCAGAGTGACTTAGCAGGTGGCCCGAACCACCCAGCCTTTGCCCATTAACTCTGCCACATGAGCCACTGGCCTTCGGGCTTGTGCTGGCACCGACTGGCCCCTGCGCTTAGCTTACTGTAGCCTGCCCTGTAGCCCATCCAGTCCTTGCGGGCACTCTGAGCCCAAAAGTGTGTTTGTGTGCAGCGAGGAGTCAAAAGTAAGAGTGTCAATGGGCAGATGGGACAGTGCGTCTGGGAAGGGTTTCCTCCGCCTTCCAAAGGAATGTTGGTTTCAGAACGAGCCATGCCGGGCGGTGATTGGCTTATGGAAAGCTCCTTAGGGGCTCTGCTCTGTCTTCAGATTGTGAGTGGTGGCTGTGCCGACATCGGGGTGTTCACATGATCTAGGTCACCCATGTTTCTCAGGTTAGGTTCTTAGGTTTTGAAATGTTGAACCCCAAAGTGACCATGCAGGTGAAAGTGTAACTGCCAAGTCTGCAATAACATTTCTCAAGATGAAAAGGAATCCGGTGCTGCCCCCTGCTGAGCACGGGGTGGGGTCATGGGGCAGATGCCACCCCAGTCCCCTGGAGCTCCTGGCTTGGTCCCATGCTGTGCTGATTCCTCCCCGGAGAGCCAGGCAGAGGACAGCACTGCCGCAAACCCTTTCCAGGAGGAGGTAACCCGAGACACCATGACCTCGCAGACGGTCAGTGCCGCTCCTCCCCGCATTTGCTGCCTGGCTCAGACTGTGGTGGCCCTGCACGTGGTTTTGTCCGGTGTCAGCGCTGCACATTCCCAGGGTTAACCGCAGACCAGCAGAGTGCCCTAGCTGTGAAAAGCTAAGCCCAGGCCCGCCTGAATTCCCTGGAAACTGCGCCTCCCTGGGGCAACGCTCAGCAAAGCAGTGTGACCGCGGCCCCTCACTCCTGCTCAGAGTGCTGCTGGAAAACAGAAACCACCCCTGCAGTAGAAGCAGGGCTAAAGTGTCGCCTCTAGGGCTGTGGAGACGTTGAGGACCTCAGCAGGTGCTAGGCGGAGAGGTCTGGCATGGACAGAGACGGGAGCTGCCCTGACCCGGGTGGACACCCTCGGGGACCTTTCCGAGTTCTCCTGTCCCCCCAGGACTGGAGCACCGCCGGGGCGCACAGGCCCCGATTTCTGAGCTCACACAGTGTGTACACATACAGGAGCAGGCTGTTCTCACCTGCAAGCGGCGTGCTGGTGGCCTGGGCCTTGCCACCTGCGGGTTGGGGACCATGAGTGGACTTCTTACACGTGCTCTCTTATTATAAAAGTCTCATAGATTTTTTTTTTTTTTTCTTTCTGGAAGTTGTGATTTTTTTCATTGACTTAACGATAACAAATTTGATGTATGTAACCGTCTATGCATTGTAAGCTACACTGCCGGATATGTGATTGGAGCCTTCCTCATTTGTTTGTATTACGAACTGTAAAGCAAACTGTTTGCGATGTTAGGTTTATTACCTGCTGCTGTATTTGTAAACAAAGACAAATGTTGCTTTAAGAAGTCATTATAATTAGGAACAGACTATAGATGTCATACTTGATATTTTTGAAGATAAACTTGTTTGCTTTTGTGTACTCAACCTGAAAGCTTTTTTTAAAAATGTATTTTCACGGTTTCATGGTTTTGCCATGTATTTTGTTCACCAGGCCAATTCTGGGCTTTCAGTTTGGTTTGGTTTCTTTGAAATGGTCTTGCTGTGTGATTCAGGCTGGCCTCAGACTCATGGCTGTTCTCCTGCCTCAGCCTCCCGAGTGCTGGGATTATAGGTGTGTGCCACCACGCCCAGCTCAATTCTGGGCTTTCTAAGGCAAGTCCAGAGCCTCATTAACTGCAAACATGGGTCATAAAGAAAACAAGGAAGCCAGGCATGTTGGCATAGGCCTGTAATCCCAGCACTGAGGCTGAGGCAGGAGGGTTGCCACGACTTCAAGGCCAGCCCCAGGGCACGTGGGGAGTTCAAGACCAGCTGGAACTATATATATAGTCCTTGTGTGTGGGGGGGGGGCCTGTAATACCTCCTAGCGTGTGACTGACATTCACTAAGAAATTTAAATAGGGTGCCTAGAAGGAGCCCTTGAACGGTGTGGTGTCTGCTGCAGTGGTTGCCTCCTTCCCTGCAAGGTGAGACTGCGCTAACCAATCACCTGCTGTGTGCAGTTGGCCCCACACACACCCCCACGCACACGCACACCCGCTCATCCCAGCTTCCGAGATGAGCTACGCCTGCTTTGGCTCCATCTGCGGCTTGTTTAGTGAGGGTGGGATTCGGCCTGCTGTCGTTGACGGCTTCCTTTGCCAGTGAGCTCGCAGGCCTTTCTGGGAGCCCCAGGTGAGTGAGGCTAAGTGCGAGAAAGCCAGCCTGGTGGTGCCCACCTGTATTCCCAGCACTGAGGCTGAGGCAGGAGGAGCAGGCGTGTCCAGCCCAATTTAGGCTACCTAGCAAGATTGAGGCCAGGCTGGACCATATAGCTAGACCCTTTCTGGAGCAGGTCCAGGGGCTTTTGTCTGCTGGCCACTGTGCATTGCCCGAGCCCTGAGCAAGCCTGGCTCTCCTGGCCCGGGCTTGGATCTGCTCATAGCAGGTGCGACTCCGATCCCTAACCGTTAGTTCATTTCAAGTAAGACAGTGGAATCCCGAGGCCTGCGGAGAACTGGGGCAGCCCCATAGTTTGTTCCCACGCATTCAGACCCTTCTCTCATTCAGACAAATTGAGCAGGAAAGAAACAGATGAGCAGAGGTTAGGGCGGTCTCGCGTTCTCTAGAGCAGCTGAGCTCTCAACGAAAGTGGAGTGAAGGGCCAGGAATTCAGCTCAGTGTTGCAGCGCCTGTCTGGCAGGCCCGAGGTCCTAAGTGAGTCCTCATACCAAAAAAAAAAAAAAAAATTGTGGAGCCAGGCATGGTGGTGCATGCCTGTAATCCTAGCTTTAGGGAGGCTGAGGCAGGAGCATCCCCATGATTCGACACCAGCCTGGGCTATGTCAGGAAGACCTTATCTCAGAAAACAAGTGGAGTAGTTTTGCTGTTCGCATATTCTGAAGGCAGCTGCTGCAGATGTCCATGACTCCCAGCTGAGGTTTGCTTAAGTTGTCACAAGTCCTGAAGTGTAAGAGTCCTGGGCTGCCCAAGGCACCAAGCTGTACTTGCCTGTTGGCATCAGATAAGAAAAAAGGAAACCGAGAACTCTGCTGTTGTTGCTGTAGTTGTATTCTGTGTCAGGCCTCACGTTGTGTAATGGTTGTGCGCACTAGCATGCCTTCCAGGTAGGTGAGTAGATTTAAAGGGCAGCCTCTTTATTACTTAATGTTTTGAGACAGTCTCCCTGGCAGCGATCCTCCTGCTTCAGCCTCCTAAGTGCTGGCACCAAGGCGCCGCACCCAGCTAAGACATTTGCTTGCCCTTGTTTATAGCTGATGAGACCAAGGCGTGGTGGTTGGAGAGATAACATCTCCCACGTGGGGTGCAGTGGGGGTTAAAGTTCTGGGTGTGACTTGGGCTCTTGAGCTGAGTCACTACACTTTGCAGTCCTCCCAAGGCGCAGGGTGGTCAGAGGCCTCAGGTGGGCACAGGCTGTGGGTTCAGGACCTTTGCATGGGGAGCAGTTGAGGGGCAGCAGCAATCGCCCAGTGCAGGAGGGGCCAGGAGGCCAGAGGAGGGCTCTGTTCCCAGCGGGTGGGCGGCCAGATGGGCAGACAGGAAGTGCGGGGAGGAGCCGGCTGTACCAAGTAGAGAGGTCTCCACTGTTGCGAGGACCCATGACACCCCGAATCCCAAGTCCCCGATGTGGTCGCCCAGGTCCCTCCCGCGGCCCCCAGATGCCTCTGATGATTGGGATCTACCCAGGCGCCTCTGCAAGTGGATCTGAGGCCAAGTGAACCGGCACGGGCTGCCTGAGCCTCCCGGGGATTCTCGCTCAGGGCAGTAGGGTTCCTGTCCCGGTTCCTGTCCCTGCCCGAAGGCATCACAGCCTTCAGGGTTCAGAGAGCAGCTCAGTTCCTGGGGACAGGACACGCAGGGCGGAGTCTGTTCTGAGCTCAGTTGCCCCCTAGGGAGTGTTGTGGGGCAGTGACCTGCTTCCTGTGCTCCTTTACCTGACAAGGCCAGGCATGGTGGGGACACCAGTAACCCAGCACTTGGGAGACTGAGGCAGGAGGGTTGCTTTGGGTTCCAAGATGGCCTGGACTACATTGTGACTGCAAAGCCAAACACCGTCCCCAGAGGAGAACCACAAAGGGGGACAGAGCGCGCTCCCCCGGGCACAGATCTGTAGGGTGCAGCAGTGTAACCCTAAGAGTACGTGGCCAGTGGAGGTCTGTACTCGTGTTCCTTGCCAAAATTGGCTGTCACGCTTGAGTGCTGGAGGTTTCAGTGCCGTGAGCGTTTATCGGCCACCAAGGCTGCGTGTAAGTAAGCGGCCGTACACCTGGGCTTGCCTGAAACAGTTCTTATGCTTTCAGCATAATTATTAATAATACCCCAGCCCTGTATGCAATCTCAAAAGTGTCCTGGTTTTAAGAATAAAATCTGTAGTTTTTAAATTTTATTTTGTTTTATTTATTTTGAGACAAGATCTCACTGTGTAGCCCAGACTGGCCTTGAACTCCAGGTGATCCTCCTGCCTCAGCCTCTTGACTAGTAGGATTACAGGTGTGTGCCACTGCACCTGGCTTGGATGGTTATTTTTAAATATAAGGAAATATGCTGTTTATAGCAGCAGAGTTTGTAATAGCTAAATCTTGGCCCATCACCCGATGAATGGGTAAAGATGTGGGGTTTTTATACAGTGGAGTACTACTCTGCTGTAAAGAAGGATAAGCTGGAGACGTTTCTAGCTAAATGGATGCACTGTGAGGCCGTTCTCTTAAGTGAGATATACTGGACACACGTAAATACCACACTTTCTCTGGTGTGAGAAACCAAAAGTGTAAATAAGGACCAGAATGTCTTAATAGATATTGTGAAATAGGAGGGAAATGTTCAAATGGGAAGGGGAACTGGGGGCGTGGGGATGAGAAAAGAAGGGAAAAACAGAAACAAAGCTTTTGTAAATAAGAAAGGGAGGCGGGAGGGGAGTGGGGGATGCATGCAAGATACATCATGCACAAATCCCCTGCGATGTGATCATTATGTGTACCTAAAATGCACCAATAAATTTAATTAGGAAAAGTAAATACAGCGGGGAAAGCCAGGCACGGTGGTTCACATCTGTAATCCCAGCAGTTGGGAGGCAGAGACAGGAGGATCCTGTGAGTTGGAGGCCAGCCTGATCACAGGCCCCTGTGGCAAAACAAAAATAAGGGAAAAAAGCTGGGTGTGGTGGCACACGCCTGTAATCCCAGCACTTGGACACTGAGGCAGGGGGATCCCCATGAGTCTGAGGCCAGCCTGGGCTGCCACGTGCCAGAGACAGTTTTGGGTGTGTATCTCCAAACCGAGCATGAGCATCATGTGCCTCTGAGTCACACATACTCGGTGGCTTGGGGAGGACACACAGGCCTCCTTGCAGCTCCTACAATTTGTGTGCTTTTTCTTGGGCCTCTGGCTGCTCTGCTCAAACCTCGCCAAATCCTCAGGAGCCCACATTCGAGCGCTTCTCATTCACAGCAAGTGCAGAGAGGACGGGGCTGAGGAGATCCTTCCTGGGGTCCCTCAGTAGCAAGGAGAAAGCCACCCACAAATAACTGGCTGCAGCCGGGGTGGGGGCACACACCTGTGATCCCAGTCCTTGGAAGGCTGAGGCAGGAGGGTCACCAGGAGGCCAAGGCCAGCCTGAGCTACCAGCAAGATCCTGTCTCAAAAGAGGTAGTGGCAGAGGGAGGAGAAGAAGGACCTGGCCAAAGGAGTAGTTGTCCAGTTTTTGGAGCTGAAGACATAACTTTTTCTTTGTGTGTGTGTGCTTGTTTGTTTTGTTTTGTTTTTCGAGACAGGGTCTTGCTGTAATTCAAGGTGGCTTGAACTCTATTTAGCTCAGTCTGGCCTTGAACTTGCAGGGGTCCTCCTGCCTCAGCCTCCAGAGTACTGGGATTACAGGCGTGGGCCCCCACATTGGCTGGGACATTATTCTGAGTACTAGTGTCCGGCTCCGCTCAGCCTGACTTCCCAGCCCCAGAGGAGAACTGCCCTGGCAGCCTCAGGACAAGATACCATAAAGAAGAGATAAGGCCAGCCGCAATGTCTGACCACACCCAGGTGTCCATCCCTGGCTCCCACCCACGCATTCCCAGGGCTTCGTCTGTCCGCCCACTCTGTCTGCGCCCACCGCCTGGCTGAGGGCCTGGCCTGCCCCCCAGCACCCCTCCCCC